>PVIW01004943.1:0-118219 GCA_004026585.1 Noctilio leporinus | reverse complement strand
TATTTGTCCTTCACTGACTGGCTTATTTCACTAAGCATAATACTCTCCAGTTCCATCCATGTTGTTGCAAAGGGTACAAGTTCCTTCTTTCTTTCTGCTACATAGAATTCCATTGTGTATATGTACCAAAGTTTTTTGATCCAATCATCCATTGATGGGCACTTAGGCTGTTTCCAGTACTTGGCTATTGTAAATCAAAGTAGGATATTTAAAGTGATGATTTGATATGCATTGTAAAGGTATTTGAATACATTGTAAATGGATTTCCACCATTGTGTTAATTAACCCATCCATCACCTAATTAACCTTTTATTCCTGTGAGAACATTTCAGTTCTATTCTTTTTTTATTAAAATATTTTTATTGTTATTCTATTACAGTTGTTCCAATTTCCTCCCCTTTTCCCTTGTCCTCTTGTCCTCACCCCTACTCCCATGTCAATTTCCACAGTTTATGTGCATGGGTCATTCATACATGTTCTTTGACTAGTCCCTTCCTCTTTTTTTCATCTTTAACCTCCTCCCTTCTCTCCTCTGAATACTGTCAGTCTATTTCATGTTTCCATCTTGTGGTTTTACTTTGTTCTTCAGTTTATTTTGCTCATTAGATTCATCTTATAGGTGAGATTATATGGGTTTTTTTTTCACTGACTGTCTTATTTCACTTACCTTAATATTCTCCAGTTCCATCTATGCTGTTGCAAAAGGTAGGACTTCTTTCTTTCTTTCTGCTGCATAGTATTCCACTGTGTAAATGTACCATAATTTTTTTTTTTTTTTTTTTTTTTGATCCATTCATTTACTGATGGGCCCGTAACCTGTTTCCAGCACTTAGCTATTGTAAATAGTGCCACTGTTAACATAGGGGTATATACGTTCTTTTGAATTGCTAATTTGGGATTCTCAGGTTATATTCACAGCAGTGAAATCACTGGGGCAAAAGGCAAGTCCATTTTTAGTTTTTGAAGGAAATTCCACATTGTTTTCCATAGTGGCTGCACCAGACTGCATTCTCACCAACACCATTCTTTCAGTAAAATTTAAATGCACAGTAGTATTATCAACTGTGGTAAATATACACATAACATCATTAGTTAGACCTTACTTACCTTATAGCTCAGTTTGTACTTTTTCCAACCTCTTCCCATTTTCCCAATTTCTAATCCCCAGCAACCACTTCTATCTGTTCATTCAATCAGCACCACAGGGAAAACCAATAAAGTGTAGATTGGAAATGATGCATGCTTCAGGAAAAGCTAAAATATTTTGTTGATGGAATAAGAGCCATTATTTCTTTCTTTGTTTACTGTACTTGCCTTTAAAAAACACAATACTAATTCATTTTATTTTGTGTGAAAACCTTGTTTTAAATGTTCATGTAAATTAAACCCATGTGAGGAGGCTATGAAAGGTTAGGATAATCTTTCATTTCAGCCTATTTCTCTATTCATTTTTCCATAAGAAGGAACCATGTACAAATGATGAGCTGTTTTGATTGATGTTACATCACAGCAAACAGTCTCTATTTGTACACACTATGTCTGTTCTTCTGGAAAGTAGTTATCTCCAAAATCCTAGTAAAAACCACAAAACTTTGAGCACATGTCATGCCATGAAATCCCTGGACAGCTTGAAGGGTAGAACATGACTTGTCCTCTGAACCATTTATAACATACACATTTTGTATCACTAAAACTTTACTTTGGGAGAGAGAAACTGGTTTGGGTAGCTTTGTTAATGGAGAGGGGATTAGAGAAATCATAGCAACATACAAAGGACATTAGTATACCTAATTTAGCACTTAGTTAAGTTTAAAACTAAGTTATAAATGCTTTTCTCATTGCTTTTCTAATTCATGTCTTATTTCTATGTTACACTTACATATAGTTAAATACAGATATCTATATCTATCTATCAATCTACCTATCTCGTAATCTATCTACCCATCCATCTGAGAGAGAGAGAGAGAGAATATGAATATTCCCTTGGAGAACAGGGTGAAAGAAAAAAGAAAAGAAGAAACTTACTTGTTCACCTGTCAACCTTTGGTCTCAAGCTTGATGGAGACTCTGCTAAATTCTCTTAGCAGAGTTTCCTAGACAACCAGCCTCCCCACAAACCACACACAGCTCAGAAATCCTATTCTTTAGTTGGTTGTTTTTGTTATTTGTGACATAGCCTAGGGAAGCATCCTTCTCTTTCTTTGCCATGCCCTAAAGAAAGATGTCTCTTCTCATGAGTCAGTGAATGATCATTTCAGTTGTTAAGACATAGATACTATTCAGAAGAGTTAAGTAACAGGTCTCTTTTATTTTATATTTAAATCCATTATCTAATATTATTTCTTAGACTTCTGCTTTTTAAATAACTTTTTTAAAATTCTTTTTTAGAAATACAAACAGTAATAAGGCATTTCCTCTCTTTTAGTAAATTTTACATCCTCCTAATCTTTGAAGAAGCTTCCAGAGGAGGTTCATTCACAGTCAAGCACAGAAGATTTGCCTGTTTACTGTCTTGTCTCAGGCCCAGTGAGGTATGCAGTTCTCCATACCTTAAAGGGTTGCTATTGAAGATTTCACCCATAGCACGATTATTTTCCCTTTTCAGAGCACTGTTAATCAACGTCTTTCATTTCTCTAATCACAATGTCACAAAAGCATGCAAAACTTGTTTTGATATAGAATAAGATGTAATCATTGAAAAGCTTCTCATGGCTTCATTTTTTCCCGTTGATATAACATACTGAAGTAGTCTCCTGAGAATGGCTAGGTATTGATGTATCATGTTGCATTAAGGACAGTGAATAAGTATGTCATTTTCCCACAAGACAGATGGCAATGTAGCTTTGACAAGAAAAGCAGGGTTTTCCCAATATTTGTTACTCCTTCCTCTATTTCCACCCTCTGCTCTTCAAATCTTATATTTTCATTTAAACAACTTTGATTTAAAATTTCATTAGGAAGGCCTAACTCAAATGTTGAGTAAGTGCAAAACACAATTAGTTTTTTGCTTAAATTTCTATTATGATCCTATGAATTTTAATTGTTCCTTCCTCAACCTAAAAGGATATAGAATATGAATTTGTTACCATGACCCAGCTTTTTCTTGAGATATATCTTACTTATGTGTGAATCCCCACATTGAACAAAATGTTTTTCCAGGAGGATTCTTTAGAACAAAAAGAAAATAAGGTCTATTTTTACCTTTCTTAGAAGTTTAATCATTTTATAATTTTTCAATGAACAAATTAGAGATTATACTTGGTTATGAGAAAATATTTCTATTGTAATGTTTTTGTTCAGTGTAAGACATATTTAAAATACAATTACAGCATACTTGTTTTGTAGAAAATGTCTAAGTAGGAAAATATAACAAAGCCCAATGATGTTTAAAACTGAAGATATAAATAATCTATTCTTCATTTTGTTCTAAGTTGTAGGTTTTAAGATCAAGAGTTATGTACTTAAGTGTTATTAATAACAAAAAGAACACATTATAGTATTTTAAAATTGAAATAGCATTTATTATCCTATATGTCTTTACTCAGGTGGGGTTATTTTTTAGGTTTTAATAGATCAGCCATAGTCATTGGTAAAGGAAAGACCTCAAACTGAGTGCATCCAGGTTTAATAGGAGTCATTCAATTATAGGATTAATTTTTCAGTAAGCAAATAACATTACAACTTATTGCCTACAAGAGAGAGTTGCCTTGGAACTTAATTTGAGTACATGCTTATATCTAGAATGTCTACTGGGAGAATGGTCTTAGGCTACTACCATGCTTCATTAGAACAAATGGCACTCTGCGAATCAGCAGATTACAGAATTATCACTTCCAGTGGTCCAACCAATTTGGATCAAGGATACTACCAAAACCAAAGGAACAGGATCCAGTTTTCTTTTGTTGTTGTTTTTTTAAACCAGAAACTAGTCCATCCTGTGAAAGGCCTAGCCAGTTTTGTTGTGTACAAGCTGCACATGTTGCAAGATTTAGAACAACAGAAGAAATAGAGGGTATGTAGAAGAAAAACATGGAAAAATAAGGAAATATCTGAAGCATTACAACATTTAAGACAAAGCTATGTGATAGGTTGCATTTAGAATTTACCTGAGTATTATTGTAAATATTCATTGAAGTCTATGTATTGATGAACTTGAACGAACAAAAGTTTGGGGTTTTTTTGCATTAACAAGTAATTATATATATTTGAAAGCCAACAATATGTGAAATCCAATTCAGTGTTCAACCTGACTAAAAGTTGCAAATTTTAGTTAGAATATAGGGAAATAGATAACTTGAACCTTAAGAGCAATTCTCTTCTGAGATCTTAAACCTATTTAAAAGATTTCAGTATGACAATCAAAGGGTCACTCTGGGTGCTTGCTGCTCTGATCTCAGACCCAGCCAAAATCTGCTTGTAATGTCTTGTTATGTTGGATAGGAACACCCTCCTTGAAGAAGTAAAGCTCTCCTAATACTGGAATGATTTAGAATTAAATATGTAAATCGATAAGAACAAAAATTAAATGTACTTATATTATTGAATTAAGAAAGAGCGCATATTTAATATTTTGCACTTGTGCAATGTTGAAGAGAATTGTGCCCATAAAATATCAACCTTGTAGCTCCAATTACAAATGCAATTAAAGAACTGATTTAATCTTAGGAGGCTAAATTAAGCTCCTTCGAAATTTTCACACCACTATAACAATTTTTTTGAGATTTTATTTATTTAATTTTAGAGCGGGGGGAAGGGAGGAAGAAAGAAAGGGTGAGAAACAGCAACTCGTTCTTGTCTCTCACATGCCTGCAACTGGGGACCCTGCCAGCAACTCGGTTCTCAGGCTAGCACCAAGCCACTGAGTCCCACCACCAGGGCTCATGCCACTACAACATTTTTAAACACACAGTTTACCAATTAGTTATAAGAAGTCATCACTTAAAAAGGAAATTAAACATATTGGTTTATAATGAAGTTTATAATGTTTGCATTTGGATAAAATGTTACTCCAAAACCTATCAAAAGGGATCCATAAAAATGGATATATTTAAAATTGAATAAAATAATTGGTTTTTGAATTATTCACTTAAGCGAATTAAAACATAATTGTTTATACCAAGAAGAAATTAGCTTACTGTCCTTTGCTTGCAAAAATTACCCTTGTGGAAATTAAGAAAACAAAAAACAACTCATATCATCAAGGTATATATTTCTGTGCTAAAGTTATTTTTTTTAGAAACCAAAATCGGGTTTCTAGTATCAAGCTTGAGGGCTAGGTGGTATCAATTTTCTGAAAGCTTTATGATGACTTTCTGATATCAGATAATAGTATAATTGAATCTGCCATTATATTAGGATCTGGGAAGGGCAAGAACCTTATAATGCCCATCCCTCTATCCAACACACACATGCACTCTTCATGGGTCCTTTAAAAATGTTTCTTCACTGATGACATAAAAACATGGGAGTAATATCCCACATAGATATTTTTGCTATTATTATTTCTAGTTAAATGAAAGTAAAATGTGAGCTAGAGAAAAGTTCATAAAAGAAAATGTCTTCAAGTATCTTTAATAACTAAAATGCATATCTTAACCAAAATTATCCTGTATTTATTTACAGCAAATAGATATTTTTCAATAGAAATATTGATCAATAGTTTCCTTTTCATTTGCATTTTTAAAATATTATTTTATCTGAATAATGTAAAGCTTCTGATTAAAAATAATGTACATATTTGAAAAGAACTTTCATATGGAAAATCAAGTTCTGAAATCTTTAAAGGTAAGTTAATAAATATGCTTTTAAATTATAGCTTCTATATATTCTACCATTTTATCTCTTCTATTTTTTAAAAAACATTTTATTCATTATTTTCAGAGGGAAGGGCAGGGAGGGAGGAAAAAAGGGAGAGAAGCATCAATGCATGGTTGCCTTTCATCTGCCTCCAGCTAAAGACCTGGCTGGAGACCTGGCTTGCAACCTGGTTATGTGTCCTGGCTACGGAATCGAACCTGCAACCTTTGGGTTCTCAGGCTGGCACCAATCCACTGAGCCACCAGCCAGGACTATCTCCTCTTAATTACAATTTTTTGAAATAATGCATTTAATGTTCTTACATAATATAAACAGAAATAGCAAAAAAATGCTTTAATAAAAATGTCATTTTGGAATAGCTGAACATAAAAAGTAGCTTACATGTTTTGTTCAGATTTGTTGTGCTAATAAAACAAAAAAATAGTATAGCCTAAAGCTTCAAATATAACCTATTTTTAAAAGTCAAAATAAAATAAGATTTGATATCTCCATGGTATTTTGTTAGCAGAAGAGTAATTTTTGGAATTTTAGCTGTATTTTGAATTTACACAAGTAAAAAATTAGCTATTTAATGCACCTAAGTTATTTTTTTTTTCTATTTTTGAATCCACCTACTTTTTTTTTAATTTAGTACATTTATATTTTTTCTCTTTTTTTAAAAATTGTTAAAAATATGTTTTATCATGTACTGCTAATTTGATAAATAGAATGATTAAATATTTAGAAGTTTGCAAGCTTATAAGTAATAAATAGCTAATAATTGCTCTTTTCCCTAATTCCACTTTTCTTGCATGTTTCAGCAACGCACATTTAGGGAAAGAACAGAAAAAATGGCAAAGATCTTCCCTCAGGCCCTTCTATTTAACATAGAGATCAGTGTTCCATGATTCTAAATAGTAGCTAGTCAAACAGGAAAGAACATAAATAAGATGTCATTCAGAATGTTTATTCTTTCTTCTGTCCTTTATTGAATGCTTTCATGTTAAATGAAAATGAAACAGAACTCAACAAAAACAAAAGAACAAAACAAAGTACAACCAACATACAAATAATCCAGAAATCATAATTATATACCTATAATACATTTCAGTCTATTATAAATTGTTAATTGTGAAGAAATGACTTTTTAGCTAATATACATATATGCTGCAGCTTATTAATATTAAATTTTTTATTTTTGGTAGAGCTCATATTTATGTTAGTCAGTATACTACAGCATATTACCTCATTGTTTTGACATCGTAATTATGATATATGAAGGGAAGGTAATTCCCCATCCTAAGTAAGAAGAAAAATGTGCAAAATCACTTTTCCAAGTGACAATGGAAACACACAATTAGAAATTCTCATCATAACTTTTCCCTTCTGTAAACTTCATCTACACACAATCATATTTACAAGTACCATTTATGGATTTTTAAAAATGTGCCAGGATCTGTACAGGCATTTTACATAAACCATTTTATTAAACTTTCACGAAAACCATATGAAAAAAATTACTGCTCCAATCCCCATTTTACTGGTGAGAAACTGAGTTCTAAAGAGTGAAATTTGTCGTACAAGGTCATTAGAACCCTAAGGGGCACAGCCATGACTCAAACAGAACATTCCAATGTCAAAACTCATGCATTTACTTATTGAAGCTCCTGGATGGCTGTTGTGAACTGACTTGTGTCCACCACATCCAATTCATATGTTGAGACCCTAACCCCCAATGTAACTGTTTTTAGACATAGTGTCCTCTAGGAGGTAACCAATGTCAAATAAAGTCCTAAGAGTGGGGCCCTAAGTCAATGGAACTGGTTTTATTATAATAACAGAAAGAGGCATCAGGAGCCTATGTGCACAAAGGAAGGCGTGTGAGGACAAAATAAAAGGGTTTCACCAGAAGCCAACCCTTTCCACACTTTAATCTTGGACCCCCAGCCCCCAGGCCTGTTAGAAAATTAATTTCTGTTGCTTAAGCCAGCAAATGATGTGCTGCAGCAGGTCCACTGGTGTGCCACAAATTTTTTAAAAATCCTCACCTGAGGACAATTTTTTTCATTGCTCTTAGAGAGAGAGAGGAAGAGAGAGGCAGAAACATGGATGAGCAAGGGAAGCATTGACTGGTTACCTCCTGAATGTATCCACACAGGAAATTGTACATACCCAGACCCGGGATGCCACCTGCCACCTAGGCTGTGTCCTGACCTGGAAGAGAGATCCAGCCAGCTGAGTCTCACAGGCAAGGATTTTTAAAACATTGAAATACTGACTATGTTAGTCAGGGACCCGACCTTTTTCCTTTAGATCAAGGGCCCTAATCTCTGGGCTGTGGACGGGTACTGGCCAGGCCTGTTAGGAGCTGGGCCACACAGCAGCAGGTGAGCTTGAATCACTCCAAAACCATCCCCCACCCCAAGTCCTTGAAAAAATTGTCTTCCATGAAACCCTGTCCCTAGTGCTAAAAAGGTTGGGGACCACTGCCATGGACTGTCAAATTAAAAAAAAAAAAAAAAAAAAAAAAGACAATAGCCAACACAACAATAGCCATCTATTGTGAATGAACCAAAACACTATCTGGCCCTGGCTGGTGGCACAGTGGATAAGGTGTCAGCCTGTGAACCCAAAGGTCACTGGTTCGATTCCCAGCCAGGGCACATAACCAGGTTGCAAGCCAGGGCTCCAGCCAGGTGTAGCTGGAGGCAGGTGAAAGGCAACCATACATTTGATGTTTCTCTCCCTTTCTGCCTCTCTCCCTTACCCTTCCTCTCTGGAAATAATAAATAAAATTTTAAAAACTGACATCTGTCTTTTCGTCAAATCGGCAACATGTATACTTTCGGCGTGCAGCCCAATTTTCCTAATTAGTGTATGTGTGAGAAGAAAAAGGGTGAAAATCACTGGTTCAAGCCATTCAGTCTAAATTATTCTGTGAAGGCAGCGTGAGCTAATGTGATGGCATTCTGCGCAGCGATTGGGTGACCGGGCCATCTGATTTTGTGCCTGTCAGGCTGTCTTTAAGATGCATATTCTTATCAGAAAACCATTTACTTTACACTCTCTGCTCCTTCTTCTCTTCTTTTTCTTTGTTCTCTTTATGATCGTCAGCTGAGGAAACACTCAAAGATTGTTGGTGATTTGTGCTGCCGCAAAACAGTTGGGAAACAACTCTTATTTTTCTCATTGAACCTGCAAGGACTTAACACTGCAAAAGGCATGCTTTTCTTTATTAATCTGTGTCTCTGCTCTGTATTTAATGTCATCGCTACTCAGTCAAGAGTCTTCTGCACGGCTAGTCATGCCTCTAAGAGCAGTATTAGTACCAGGTGTCACAAGAGACATACTGACAATGAAACTGGGAGCCAGAATATATGGCTCAAATCACACAGAGTAGTAGTAGCTAGAGCATTATTATTAATTTGTGAATATTTAATTTGCTCACAATTTCACGGAACATTTATGTTTTTACTCCTGTGCCCAGCCATTGCACACAATGTGCGTCTGTGTGCATGAGCCTTCTGAATTTACATTACTATTGCTGAATATTTCTCTGGAGGTCTGCAAGGGTGTCCACATGAGCTTGATTACTTGATTAGACCTTTAAGAAAACCATTCTAAAATTGTTATATCCCTGAGTGGTCCAATTCACAAGCATAAGATTAATGTGCTTCAGTTCTTGGGGTTCTGCTAGTGAAACTCTCTTTCTGGATGCATATTATTTATGGATTTTATGTTACCTTCTTAAATGAGGGAGACATAGAATTAGAGATCTTGTAAACAAAAATCGATATGGCTAATAACCTCTCACACCAAAAAGGTTGGGATGTCTTTGTTTATTTTATAAATGTTATTGTGGGTTAGAAATACTTGTCACTAAAGGACTTAATACTTTCTTTGTGTTTCTTCCCTTTTTTCCTTTCTCCCCTTTTTTTCTTTCTCTGCTTCACCATATCTCATTTTCTTGCTCAGCTTTTCTTATCTCCCACACAGAAAATCATGTTGGATTTTCTATGATTACTTGACTAAAAATTAACTCATGGAAACAGACACAGGAATTGGCAGAAACCCATTAATTTCACAGTGTGATAGTGATAGTTCCATGTTCAGAAGAGAGGAATAATAGTGTAGACTGAATATGCTTTTTTAAAGCATAAGCATTATTTCATGGATTTCATTTCTAATAGTATCTGGTCTAGGATTTTGTGAATTAGCATTAAATAAGATCATGTCTAGAGGGATGTTTGTAAATATTAAGAAAACACTATTCTACCTGGCTGGTGTGAGTAGATTGGCACTGTCCTGCAAGCCCAAAGGTCACTGGTTCTATCCAGGGGCCACTGGTTCGATTCCCAGTCAGGGCACATAACCAAGTTGCAAGCCAGGTTTTCGGCCAGGTCCCCAGCTGGAGGCAGGTTAAAGACAGCCATACATTGATGTTTCTCTCCCTTTCTTCCTCCCTCCCTGCCCTTCTCTCTAAAAATAATGAATAAAATCTTTTAAAAAATAAAATAAAATAATTTGACTTAAAAAGAAAACTCACTATTCTTGTAGACTAAAATTCATTATAATCAGCAATTTTAAGAAACCGTTCAAAAGGAATGGGTCACTGAATATATTTTCTTGAGCCAATGCTATGTCTGTGTTAGAGTGGGGCTATATTCTTAAATAGAAAACATATATAACTACTATAAATGTTATTTATAAATTATGATTTTGCTTCAAGATAAGATACAAAAGAAACCTGAATACATTTTCCTTTATGGCCTACACTGTAAAGGGCATAAAATTCATTCTGACAATTTTATTAGCCATATATATTTCTTCTAATCAAACTAAATAGTTGGAATAAACCTTGCAGAGTCTAAATGGTTTTGTGTTTATTTATTTACACTTTTCTTCATTCCTATTTTTTAGGAAATATTAGACATGTGATTTAAGTAATATGCATTTCTAATGAGCAAAGCTTGAGTGTAGTGACTGGTGGAAATTGTGACTTATGATATTAAGCAACTCTGCCTCAAGACCTATGATGCAGCTTCATTCCAATTCACTTGCTAGAGAAGTTCTAAACATGTTGCTAATGATTTTGATGAATTGGGGAATGGAAATCTTTTCCCCCATATTTTTATTGCCCCTATGCTGGTGATCATGAGTGTCTTTAAATTGAAATAGAAATTTAATTTTATAACCACATTGAATATACAGTATATAATGCAAAATAATCAATCAGGACAAAGAAATTGCCAAATATTATCTAATGCTATGTAGAAGAAAATAATCACTGTACCCTTGAATATTTTTTTACTCTTGTAACTATTAGTACAGGTTGTTAAACCACCATAGAAACATTAATTAGACGAATACTAGACCACATACTTTGCTTTATTGATTCAATTGTAAACAAAATTCAATACAAATATAACTTATTTTCTTATGAATGGAAAGATCATCTTCAGTTTCTTGAAAATAATACTGGTTATATTACCAATGAGTCAACTATTAAGCCAGAGAATACAAAATCTCTTCTTGTTCTTTTTTACCTTAACTGTAGTTTAAATTTAATTTCTGCAGTCCATTTTCACTGTAACTAGAACAGGATTTTATTTGGCTTATTGTTACCAGTACCTCAGTTTAATCAATTATGTTTATGAGTTCTAATTTTCATATGCTTTCCATGAAATGTATTCTAATAAGTGTCATATATTTTGGTTATTTTTCACTTGCATGTAGGGAAATAACGATTTCCATTGAGGCGCAAAATACAGTAGGAGAGTAAAAATAATTTTACAATACATACGAGATATATCACTTTGATTATACTTTTTAGCTGTCTTACGAATGGCCATGGAATGTTTGCCACTGCTCTGGTACCTGAAGTTGTCCCAATGTGTTGGATCAAAGGTCATAAGTGGGCTGGGATAGAGTATGGATCAGGAACTGTGGTCACATTCACTGATAATAAGTAATAGGTAGTTCATTGTTGCATTAAATTAAAAGGATTTGGTTTTATTTTTTAGTTTAATCAATTAATATAGAAAACATCAAGAACTTTCTTGCCCTGGCTGGTAGCACAGTGGGTAAGGTGCCAGCCTTCAAACCCAAAGGTTGCAGGTTTGATTCCCCAGCCAGGGCACATAACCAGGTTGCAAGCCAGGTCTGCAGTCAGATCTGTGCCTGGAGGCAGGTGAAAAGCAACCATACATTGATGTCTCTCTCCCTCTCTGCCTCTCTCCCTTCCACTCTTTCTAAAAATAATGAAATAAAATCTTTAAAAAAAAAAAAAGAACTTTCTTATCTTACTTCAGTTTTAGGAATAAAATGTGGCTTTTTCTTACATTAATTAAGAACACTAATTTGTGACAGAAAGGGAAAACTGTAATGTAATATGTCTCAGCTGTCTGATAAAAGAAGTGTAGTACCAAATTAATAACCAAATTACTGGTGAACTGTATTTTCATTATTTTTTTCTTACAGTAGAGGATGATAAAATGAATAAAAACTGGTAGTGCAAAAGAGAAATTCTTCATGGCAGTAATCAAATCTTCAATGAAGGAAAATAAAAAGGTATGTGAAAAATAGCAAAGATCCAGAAAAGTACAACATAATTGTATATGAAAAAATTAAATTAACAAGAAGAGATTATTTTTCCCATGACATAGTAAGAAAGCCCAAAGGGCAAAATAAAAATAAGAAAAGAAACCTGATGGAAAGTGCTGCCTACAGGGTATCTTCATAGAGTAACTTAAAAAGTGTATAAATCATCCAGTGGCCCTTCAGCTTCAAGCTGTCATTCTTACCATTTTTTGGAGCTGATGCTGAGACTTTTG
This sequence comes from Noctilio leporinus, assembly GCA_004026585.1. Lineage (NCBI taxonomy): Eukaryota > Metazoa > Chordata > Mammalia > Chiroptera > Noctilionidae > Noctilio > Noctilio leporinus. The sequence continues at coordinate 105,590 of PVIW01004943.1, read as the reverse complement.
AAACCCATGTTTACACATTGTCTCTAGCCTTTCTGGGAGTTTCTGCCAAAAGAATGCACTAAAGGAAGACTCCATGGATAGAAGAGCAAGAAGAGAGTTGCTCCTTCCCATTTGCTTAAGGACTTCCATTCTTCCAGAACAAGGATTTTTGGGAGCTTCCCTCTAGCAACACTTCCTCACCCTGCAGAAGGTCTTTCTGCAATTCCAGCTGAGCTGACTTTGCTGGTTTCCAACAAGTGTAGAACCTTCCTTAGCTATTACCCTTGGAGACACCACTGAGCAAACACCATCCTTTCCTCACAGGGGCCTGGGCCCATTGCTCAGTTCTTGAGTGGGAACCTGCATGAGAAGGACACCTTTCTAAGTTGTCACACTGGTGACACCTCAGAGTCTCTTACCTTTTCAAAGTCACCTAGTTTATTAGCAACTATATACTGAAGCAAATAGTGCTTTATTTATTTTTTGATTGAGGTGTATTTGACAGTTAAGAATTGTATGCCCTTAAGGTATACAATTTAATGATTGGTCATACATTTATATTGTGAAATAATCACCATTCAAACAACTTAACATAACCCTCTCCTTCAATGATTACCTTTCATGTGTGTGTGGTAAGGGTACAACACCCACCTTCTTAGCACAGTAGGACTTAGTATCTCAAGTATTTATTTATCATGCATTAATAACACTTTGTACCCTTTAACCAACATCTCCTGATTTTCCCCACCCCATGCATCCCCAGCCCCTGGCAACCAGCATTTTGCTCTTTGCTTCTATGGGTTCACTACTTTAAATTCCGCAAAGAAGTATTTGTCTTTCTGCATCTGGCTTATTTTATTCAGCATAATGTCCTCTGGGTTCACAATCATGCCATCTGTGACAAACTTGGATGAAACTGAAATGAGGATATTTTATTTTATTTTTCTGTTCCAAAAACTAGTGTTTTTTTTCTCTTGACTAGACACTGACTAATACAAGATATAGAAACAAAAATGCTAGAGCTCAAACTCATTACTGTTGAGCATTTTTTAATGTCATAAGTTGGAAATAAAATATTCCATTTCTAAATTGAAGATTTTTCCCTGAACTACATCATATCTTCCATATCCATCACTTCCTTTCCAGGTTAACATCTACTTGTATTTCATAAATTAACTTAGATGTTGACCTCTTTTGTCTATGACACCCATAAATGGTAGATGTAAGGAATTTGATGCAAGTTAGACATACCCACTGACTTGCTTTTCTCTTCTCTCACACAGTAGTCTCTTTGAGGAACTGAACCAACATTTATGTACTAGAACTTGACTGTGCATTAATAATTCTGCCACACACTAGGTGCTAAATAAATATCACATACATAAATTAACAAATCTTTCAAAGAAGGGTTATTTTTTCAGAATAGTGGTTGCCAGATTTAACAAATAAAGATGTCTTCCAGTTACATTTGTTTCATTAAATCAATGAATAATTTATTTAGTATAAGTATGTATAAAATCTTGCATTGCTACAATAATACACATTATTAACCTGGAATTCAAATCTAACTTAGTGGTCTGTATTTACTTGGCAATTGTGGTCTGAATGAAATATTTCTATTTTAAAACTGACTATTGACTGAATGAATTCTAGGAGAAAATCTTATGCTTCATATTGAATAGTGCTTTTATCTATTTATGTTGGTTTGAATATTGGAAATATTTTCTTTACAACTCTTGGTTTGAATATTGGTTATTCAATATACTTCTCAGTTCAAGGTGTGTATAAAGATTTGTAATGTTGGTTTGTTCCTGCTATACAATGAGTTATTAATTCAAAGAAAAACAGTGATTGTCAGAATATTTTTAGAACTATGTTTATATATTGAAATAGTACATGTACATACAGATATATTTATTTACTTTTGTGCACCCATGAAAAACATAAGATGGTGTATTTTAGTATGTCACTTGATGGATAGAGGTTGTCAGTTGCTATAATAAGTGGCCTTGATGCCCTAGATTCAAGATTAATATTTTCTAACAACAGTGGAACATACTTTATCTCCCAGTAGGACATGCCTGAATATCTATTGACTCACCTAGGCAAATACCAACTTGAAGGTCACTCTTCAAAAATTATACTGTTCCAGGAAGATCCAATAATGTCAATTTGCCCTGGACCAGTCATCAGATTTCTAATACATTGTTGTACCAGAATACACATGTTTTGACTGCTAATAATTATTTAATATATAATTACTTCATTTCCCAATATATCTGAATCCATTTCATAAAAAAATGAAAAGATTGTTGCAGAGTAACTTGGTGCCCTGGAAGGTCAAAATTTTAGAAGCACATCCTCTGGTATCAATCAAATATTCAGGAGAGTTATGGCAGTTTAATAGAATGTTGAAATATACACTGTTTTTCTTAAAGCAAAAAATTCAGCTATCTGGAACTCTGAAAATTTATTCTGCAAACTTTTGGTACACACATATTTTTTTAATTACACTTGTTTTAAGTAGAAACTAAAATACTCCATAAATAAAGAATGCCTTGTATTGTTTAAAATGTATTACTATGATCATCTATGCTAATTTAGTCCAACTTCAAGTTTTGTGACCTGACAACCTGGATGAGTGGACCTACCATTGAATGTTATGAGGAAAAGTATAGATATTGACAAGATGTGGCATTGAAAGGAGATTAGTAATTTATTTCTAAAGATTTTAACTTGGACAAGTCCTTAAGATAGTCAAAAGGAGATGTCAAACAGGCAGTTGAAAAATGAGTCTGAAATTCATTAAGATAAATTGAGGCTAATGTTTGGGAATCATCTTTATATAAAATTTACTTAAAACCATAAGACTTAATGAAGGTTTTAAGGTGAAAACATTTGATAAAAAGATGATGGGACCTAGGATAGAGCCTTGAGTCACTTATGTAAACTCTTTTTAGCTTTACTGGTAGATAAGTAACAAATATAATATACGTATTTGAAGTATACAACATGATGATTTGGTGTACATATACATGGTGTAATGCTTACAAATATGACACATCTATCACCTCACATCATTAACACTTTATTTCCCCTTTGGCCACTTAGTCAAGCTTAAAGGTAGAGGAGAAGAAAAAGCAGCAAATGTGACTGAGAAATAGTCAAAATGAAATAGTAAGAAAAGAAAGATTCTAGAATCTAAGAGAATAGAGTTTAATAAGAAGAAAAGCATTGCACACACCTAATTGAAAGGACAGGCTATATAAAACCTGACACAACGTGTCTCAAAAATTTTAAGGTTCAGAAAAATAAAGAGATTAAAAAACTGACATGGATGAAAGAGGCTAAAGGAACAGTACCACTAAATGCACTGTCGTATTCTGGGCTGGCTCATGCGATAAAGAATATTAGTGGACAAAACTGGTGAAATTTGTATAAGTTCTGGGGTTTAAAATATAATAAAAAAAACTTCTTAAATATGACTACTTTAATACTAGAGTAATATAGTATTTTTTTTATCTGAATAATTTATTGGTTCTTGGGTTGTCGTGGGAAGTACATTAACTTCAGCTAATTATAAGAATACGATGCAAGGCATAGCTGTACTAGTTGGCAAACATCAAATGAAGAACACCCTAGATTTTTTAACAATAGTTTGGGACAAAGGTTTTTGTTCTAGTTTGAACTTCAAAGGTCAGTTTAAGAAACATAAACATACGCCATGCCATGGCTCACACTGTCAAACCAGAGGTGTACTTGCTTTCTCTGTTGTTTTTTAATTAGTTCCCAGTGCCCTGAAGTAGTTATAGAAGCAGTGAACATGTAAATATTATCCTGGTTTTCAATTTTACCTCTAATTAGGCCTTAGGTATTTATACACATACATTGGTGCCTGGAGCTCTGGGTGATTAAAAGATACCTACTGATTACATGCAGAAAAATTATAAATTGCCTACACTTACATTTAACCAATGTAATACATCCTTTCTAACATTTTTAGAAATCATATTTAAAGGTCATCCATATTACAACTGTAATTTATGAATTTGTATTTACAGGGGCACTCTATATGTGAATAAAACTAATGTGATATTTTTAAACCTTAACATTTTTTGATTGTTGTTCAGGGTTAGCATAATTGTATGAAATGCTCCAATGCACTTTTTTTCACCTTATCCTTTTACAGAGTTATTTTTATAATAGGATTCTATTTAATCATTATTGATCTTTTCCCTTTGGCTTGCGTATGGCTGACTACTCTTGGCCAACCACTCGTCAAGAACAGGCAGGCAGTATGAGTCAAAGGAGACTTCAAGAGGCAAGAGATTCAAACATATGTAGGTTCAACTAGTGTTTGTTAATAACTCCTTTTCTAACATCTGTGGAAAGACATTTGCTTTCCCTTTAACACACACACACACACACACACACACACACACACACACACACCCCTATGCAAATTGCTGCTTTCAAATGCACTAAACAAAATAACTCTGGATTAACATTTTTTTCCCTCATGTGAAATCAACAGCTGTTCCTATAGAGATTAAAGAACCCTTCTTGAGGTTGAAACTGACCTGCTGTAAAGAGGGACAGAATAAAAAAGAAATTTTATATTTCTTTTGGTTTCCAGAACTCTAAGTTGTGAACCAAATTCAGTTTTTGTAAATTAGCCTTTCATTACATCATGCTGCCTTGTGAGTTTACATACTTTCTTAGGTTCCTCACTTCACTCCATCTCTTGAGTAATCACTTTACTTGCTCAGAAAGCTTACTTATTTTCTACACTGTATAGGCAGTCAAATGTGACTGGCTATGCTATGTGCCCACCATGACTTTAGCAGCACCTGCCTCCATCAATGCATTCAAGTAGTGGTGTTTCATTTGTTTTTATATCTGTTGCTTCCTCCTGGCTAGAGACCCACATTAAAAGCATTTTGAGCTACAAAAAGCAGACATGCAGAGAGCAGTCCCAAGCATGTTAGCTGCCAAGAAGATCTAATTTATTTGATAGGCTCCTCAAGAAACCTGGGTCCCCAAAACATGTGTAAAGTTAAAAAGGCAGATTCTGCAACAAAACAAGCTTTGTAACGGAACATAATAGAGTAATTCAGAGTTAGAACATAGTTAAAAAGAAAATAGTCCAATTTCATGTCACCTCATTTCAAACTGCAGTCTTGCATCCATCTGTTGCTCGTTAAGAGATAAAACATTTTATCTCAAGGCATCTGTAAAGGTGTGAATCAAAGGAACCTTGCTTCAGTGCAATCCCAGCACCTTGTTAATCACAAAAATAAACAGATAAAATATGTTTCCTCTCAGCTGGACTAAGAAATATTAACTAGGCTTATATGTTAACAAGCTTTCCTTATCCAGGAAGAGGGAAATTGCATCTCTTGATCGTAAATATGGGTTCAGCTCTAGGAAAAATGTATTCACTTAGAAAAAAAAGTTAAGGTCCTAAATGGTTTAAAACGCCTGATGGATATTATCTGATTAGAATACTTTATTACTATACGGGACAAAATTATAAATAATGTACAGGCATATCAATGATTTAAATTATAGTATTTTATGTATATACATTAAATGATAACGTTTAGTCTGCTGACTTGAAAAACATGACGTGAGTCATTGTGTTAAATGCTCATGCTACTTGTTCGTTTGCTCATGCTGAGCATAAAACCAACTTAGAAGATGCTCTTAGATGATTCTCTTCATTAGGGGTAAAGCACAGTTGTTAACAGAAGTGGGTGTTTTTCTGCATAAAGGAAGGTTAAGATTTTTCTTGGTTGTGGAATATTGAGATTATAATGGATTTGTAATTGTGTTAAATTAAGTGGCAAATTTATTTATTTACCCAAGTGAATTATCTGCATAGATAGCCACATGAGCCTGAGTAGTAAATTCAGACACCGTTATAGAAGTTGCTAGTGGAGATCATTGGATGTGGTGTTCACTACTAATTTTTGTCATTTTTCTGGCTTTTTACTGCAACTACATGACACTGAATCAACTGATCCTGGAAATATATCCACTTAATTATAATGTGTGTTCTTCCGGTATTATTAAACATATTCTCAAGTATGGCATGTTTGCAGGAACAGTTTATATTAAAAGTGTCACTCGCCCTGGCTGGTAGCACAGTGGTTAGCACCAGCCTGCGAACCTAAAGGTCGAAGGTTCAATTCCCCAGCCAGGGCACATAACCAGGTTGCAAACTAGGTTTCCTGTCAGGTCTGTGGCTGGAGGCAAGTGAAACCCAACCATACATTGATGTCTCTCTCCCTCTCTGCCTCTCTCCCTTCCCCTCTTTCTAAAAAATGATGAAATAAAATCTTAAAAAAAAAAAAAGTGTCATTAAATTGGAGAAGCACTATACATCCACACATGATTTTCTGCTGTTCAGTACAGAAAATGTACAGGTGATAGATTATATAGGATATGATCTAATTTGTTCATTCTAAAACAACCTTAATATTTCATCAAGGTTCATGGCTCCCCTCCCACCAAACTTAAGTAGCTCAAACTTAAATATAGAAATGTTGTAGTGTTCATTTTTTTTTAAGAAAATATTAATTTTATATAATACTGGTCTAACAGGGAATTTTGGAAGCCTGTTAGAGGGAATCTATGGATTAGTTGTCAGAAAAAATGTCAGAAATATGAACAGTTATTTCTATCTCTGAAGACAGGTAGTACACTAATACATGGAAAGGTTTTATTTCAATCCTGAGTGATTTTGTTACAGGAGGTTAGAAGCAGAAGAAGACATGTCTCACCTGCTAACCCAGCAGTCCGCGCCTAGTCTGATAATGTTGCCAGGTGTTTGATCATAAAAAACTTCATATTAGCAGGAAGAGGAAAGTCTTTGGAATTCCATGTCCTTTCCGCTCTCTGGGAAGGAAAGCCTTTCAAACTGTGTTTACATCTCAAAGCTCAAAAGGCACCTCAATGCCTGAAAGGTGGGAAAGAGCCCCTAGTGCCTAAAGAAAGAAGTCCATTAACACTTTTGGGTATCCACATCCCAGTCCTGGAAAACTGGCACCGCATTTACCTGTCCATCAATATGTAACTTCACTCCAATCCAACCAACTATATAAAGTTCTCTCTTGGCACCCTTTGCCATTGGCATCCAGCCTCTGGCCACACTAGGGGAGGTTTGCCACCTCAGGCCTTAGGTCACCCTTGTTTTTGCTCTCCCATCCATTAATAAGTTTTCGTGTATGCTAATAGGCTTGCTGATCTGTAATTCTTTACTGTATTGGCAAGAAGATGCAGGGCTTTTCCAATAACTATTTGACTATATTTTGGCTCTTAACTGTGTAAAATGTACAGACTTCTCAACCTGTATTTGACTTGGTTTCTTCATTTACAAGGTGGGAATCAAAACAAGAAAAAGGCTAGTGTAAGGGGAGAATAAAATAATAAAGTCCTTAACACAGAGATAGCCTCAGTAAAGAGTAAATATTATTAAATTAACATTTGTAGAGTTACTTTGGCATTGGAAAGCTTTTTTACCTACATTGAAACACCTTCTTGCATTCTTACTTGGGTAAGTTTAAGTAAATCATTTAAACTTTTAAAGTCTCAGTTTCTTCATTTGAAGCAGTGTAAAGATTAAACTCCAGGTTAGATTAGAAACAAAATAAAAAGACATATACTGCGTGCTTTAAATTCTCAGATTTTTGTAGATCAGAAATGTAGCCAGCATTGAGAAATTCTAATGAACTTGGGTAAATCCTTTGGTAAAAACTGCCTAAAGATAGGAAGAAAGAGAGATTGACAAGTTTTTAAATATCCTTGTCCTTCACACCCCAAATTGATGGTATCTACAGTTACCAATTATTTTAATAATCCGATCTTATTCCTGGTTTATGTCACTACTGTTAGAAAATCATGTCCTTTACATTTCATATTTTCCTGCTTTCTTATTCTAGACTGTTTTCTCATTTCTCTAAATACATTTAAGCATACAAGTTTGTTCCCTACTTCCCCTGAGTGATATGGTATCCTTCAGTTTCTAGTAAAGTGCCGTCAATACTTGCTGATTTATCAACCAAATACTCTGAATTTGATCAGCTCTAAAAATATTTATTTATTCATTTATTATTTTTTAAGCATCAATGTAGGTTGCTTTTCACCTGCCTCCAGCTATGGACCTGGCTGGAGACCTGGTTTGCAATGTGGTTAGGTGCCCTGACTGGGTTCACAGGCTGGTTGGTGCCTACCTAGTGAGCCTCCAGCCAGGTCCCATTCCAAAATATTTAATTGTTGTTTTCATTGTGTTCTGATTCTTTATAATAAACTCTTTCTATTTTCCACTCTCCAGTTATTCTAGCTCATTAGTTCACTCAACATATTTCTGATTATCACTAAGTTTTACTAATATGAGAAGATTTTAAAATACATCATCATTGCATGCAAAATATAATGATTCACAACTAAGTAGTAGAGATAAATAGAATATGTATTTCATTTAAAAAATGTGTTTGGCCCTAGCTGGTGTAGCTCAGTTGGTTGGAGCATTGTCCCATAACCTAAAGGTTGTGTGTTCAGTTCTTGGTTAGGAATCACACATAGAATGCAGCCCTCTCTGTGCATGTGGAAGAAACAGCTGGTTGATTCTTCTCTCTTCATCTGTTTCTCTCCCTTCCTCTCTCTAGGAGCAATTAATAAATGTCCTTGGGTGAGGATCAAAAATAAAATTTTAGGAAGTGCATTTAGACACACAAAAAATTGAAGAGAAGCTTAACCTAATGTTTATTATAAAGATTGCAAATGTTTGTAAATCTTTAAGTTAAAAATTCTTGTTAAAAATACAGTGGACACTTCTCAGTAATTTATTTATGTAGACAGAAAGGATGATATTCACACATCTATCATAATGTGTATTTTATAATGACACTATGGGCATAATAGGCTGGAACAGTGGCGTTCTCTGTGGTACCTCTGGGTGGCTTCCTATTGTAAAAATACATGTTTAACCCATCTTAATCTGCCTTACATCTGATAACACGGCATTTAATATTTCCTCTTGGGCAAAATGAAAGCATTTTTGTCTTCGTTTTTAGAAAATTGATTTCTCATTTTAGGGCGACATTGTAATTTCAATATTTCTAAATTTGCTGGTATATATAGTAAATATAAAATATAGTACAGTACTAAGAGGAAAAAAAAACATTGTGTACTCAGTGGTTTAAAGTTGTTTCAAGGCTGAATTCATGTTCATTGAATGAGAAGTATTTCAATGCAGGGCACATGGTTCTAGGGATTAAGTATGGGATAAAAGCAAAGGAATATCTGTGTTGTGTGTGCTTATCCCAGCCTTGAGTGTTCTTACAGAGCATGCTCCATGATGGTTTCCAGGCTCTGATTAGAAAGCCTGAGTTGTCCCTTCCAAAGCCTCCTGTTATGTGAGAGTGCAAGGAAAGTACACGCTGGTGAAGTGACTTGCCAGACCACGGAAGTTCAATGTAAGCGTGGGAGGCAACTCGGGAAAGCTCTGCTGCTCTAGTCTCTGAAGATGTCTACATACCCTGAGCTGGTAGGAGGTCCGGGAAAATGATGGCAGAACCACAGGGCACCTTTGATTCACAAATAAGATGCTGCCCCTTTTAGAATGAAAAGCCACCTGTTGTTTGTCAAAAGATACTACTTACTGATTATTGCTTTACATATTAATGCAAAGAACCCTTGGATGTAGGCTCCTGTGTGGTTGCTGAAAGTCATTCATTCTTTCACCTGTCTCTCGTAGGGCAAACTTAAAATAATATATTTTTTATAGCTATTAGATAATGCTTCTTTCTTTAAAGAAACAAGAGCCATCTGCTGGGGCCACTGAAGGAGTGGGGATATAGGAAGTATTGAGTTGTTTATTGCTAAGCACAGAAAAATGCTAATAAGGCTCATGCTGAGAGAAGCTCTCACTCATCAGGGTGCATCTTTGCCGACATTAAGCTGAGGCTGTGAATTGCTGTTAGCCATGACGAGAGAGGGGAAGGAGATTGTACCATGATGTATCTGGTCACCCTGGGAATGGCTGTCTGAGGGCTTGAGATTTGCTGTATTGTTTTTGAAATGACTTGCATAGCAAAAATTATGTAGTGAATTTGGTAAATCTATCCATGCATAATGAAGGTGTACTTACATTGATAAGTTATGTGCTAAAAAATAGAAACTGTTAAAGAATAATTACATAATTTTATTTAGTATTCCAAGGTAGAAATGCAGGCATTTAATTATATACATAATAATCTAGTTTGCGCTCTTTGAGGTTATGACTCTTAATAAAATTAAACAAAAGAATGTATGAACAGAACCATTTTTTGGCTTTTGAAATGTAATTTTACATAGGACCATAAAGAAAATCCACCTATTCCCTCATTTTTTGACAATATGGCAACATTTAACATTCAAAAATGAGTCAATTCACCAACAGATAGACTGACAATCTTCTTTGTTTAATGAGAAATAAAACATACAGTACTATGAAGTGTCCAATTCAAAAGTAATCAGACTGAACACTGAAAATTGCATGATTCTGGTTATTCTAATACTACCTTCTGCCTTACTCAGCTCTGGTAGAGTGCACGTGTAAGCCAATGCCAGGTCAGTGAGAAGAGGAAGTAGGTCTAGTGGATTGCCTCAAGTTGCTCAAGAGGCATGGGTTACAACCTCACCAATGAGTACAGTTCCTTTTAATTGCCAATAACTTGGGATTATCTGAAAAACAATCTGGGTTAAAAATATGTCTTCCAATGTAGTCAGGTTAAAATAAATAGAGAAGCAGTTTAGAAGGTAGTAAAACTTTTGGAAATCTGAATTATATTGTCTGGCCTTTTGCTAATTAGCTTCCCTTGGAGCAATGACTTTCCTGGCTTGTGCCTCACTAACAATAAAAGGAAACAAACAAATAAACCAAAAACAGAGAAGCATCCACACCATTCTTTAAGATTTCGGTGTGTAGATTTTAGGTATGGGAAGAGAATTCTGTTTCTTCCTAACCCATTTTGTGACCAAGCAAACTGGGACCCATTCACATGGTGCCTTAGTACATGACCCAGAAAATAGCATTGAGAGAAAACAGGATTTATTTCCAATATTCTAACCATAGCGTGGGTGGCTGGGAGCACTCCTGCTGACTCCTGTTCTCTTAAGAGACCTAGCACTTCCCTGGTACCCCAAAAGTCTCTTAGGCAAAATCAATCCAAATAATTCCCCATCTTATCTGTGCTTAAGCTGCCAGCACAAACAGCCTTCCAATCCCTCTGGAAGGGGCACTAGTAGGTGGGTTTCAGAGTGGAGATTGATCCTTTCACAGCAGCTGGGGTACATTTTCCTCTGCGTCTGTGTAGTCCGTCTGTGTAGTCTGGAAAAGCATGTGCCATGTTACATGTGGAACCCCAGCAAAAGCCTAATGTGTATTATTAGCATTACTGAAACTAGGAAAGGAGGAAGCTTAGAAACCTAGTTAAAGAAAAGCCAATTGCTCTGCAGGGGACCTCTGCAGAGATGAAGGGATTCCGGGACCCCTGGAGTCCACAAGTGCAAGGTGAGAACCCGCTGGCTGGCGGAAAAAGACTGTTTACCCAAGATATTAGGGCAACCTGACAGCCGGGAGACAGGCCAATTAAGGCCTCAAGACCACCTCAGACCCCCACACTGATAGTCAATCACTAATTACCATCTTATCTTCTGTGCCCGGGCTCGCTTGTTCCGCTATAAAAAGCCCTAGCTGTAAGGGACAGGGCGCGCCTCATGAGATCGAGGTCGCCCCTGCGCAGGTCTGTTGTTTGGCCAATAAATAACATCTCTGAGTCCCCGAAAGTCTCCAGCGTTTGGTGTCTCTCTCTCGTCTGGATATAACATTACACTGGATCATGGTGAAGTCCAGGAAAGAACAAGTCCTAAGAGAGGGTTCTTTCTTTAGCTTCCAAGTTCCAAGAGCCCAGATAGCATCCAGGTCTGCAAGGCAGAGTCCTTGGTGACTTCAGAGTGAGCTGGAGCAGGCACCTTCAAGGTAGCAGCATGTCTGCATTCCTACTATCCCAGGACACCTGGCCAAAGCATCCATGACTGCATAACTCCTGGCTGCTGCCTACATGGCTGCCTCCTCATGGCTACCCACCCTTCTCATAAACCCTGACCTGGAACATCCTATGTGACTACATCTCCAACTCCTCTTGCCATGAACTACATTTGCCAATCCCCCTACAGCCGGTATTGTTGACATTCTTTCAGCTGCCATTTTTAGTCAGGGCAAGAATTATGGTCATGGTCATGGGGTTTCCAGGGAGGGCCTTCACCTCCCCTGGCTACCTCACAAACCAGAATACATTCTGAAAGTTACAGACACCTTTTGCCCCAGGATAGTAGCACACTTATTATCTACCTTCCAGGGGTGCCCTTTGTTATGCAAAATATCTTAACTGCAGTATCATCTGCTCTCCCCTTCCCCCACCCACCAAGCCAGGGTGATGGGGAATATGTTTCTGGGACCTCTCTCCCGCTCTGTGCCTTATTTCAATGTGTTCAATGTGATAGTTCAGACAAAAAGGGAGTGTGCTAAGATATATGTGTGCACATTGTGTGTATGTGTGTGTGAGAGAGAAAGATATACAGAGAATCACCTCCAGAAATGCCTTGGAAACATTTCTTGATAATCATTGTTGGGTTTTCCAGTTCTCAGTTATGTCACTTTCCTTTATGTGTCCATAACAACTAAGAAACCTGCTTAGGAGTGAGATAGGAAATAATGTCTTTGTGCAGAAGGATTTTAAACTTCCAGTTCTCCACCTTGAATTGAACCCATCCACTCAGAACTATTGGTTTGTCTGCATGTGAGAGAAAAAAAATGCACTGAGAACATGATTCAAAAGGAAGGAAGATTTAACTCAGGACTATGACAATACAGGTCTGGACTTGGCATCAGCGCAGAAAGATTGAACTTAGCTCCTATGAAACAAAATGCAAGATTTTAAAAGCATGTAATAAAACTATGGAGAACTTTTAGAGGACTGTTTTGTATCATGGGATGAAACTTTGGAGAAGTTCCAGAGGTCTTAATGGGTTGAGGAGGTAAATATAATTAGAACACAGAGACTGGGGAAACCAGGAGGCTGTTTTTCTGGATGGCTATACTTGAAAGGGATTGCACCGAGTTATTGAAGAAAGATATTCTTGGGGTGCAGAAGACTTACTTCTCAAGGGGGCAAAGACTGAATTCACAATTTCAAATTTTCTAAAGTAAATACTCTAAAAAACTGTGGTACATTTACAGCCTGGATGGAACTTGAGAGTATTACACTTAGCAAAATAAGCCAGGTGGTGAAAAACAAATACCATATGATCTCACCCAAAACAGGAATCTAATTAACAAAACAAACAAGCAAAATAGAACCAGAGGCATGGAAACAAGGAACAGACTGACAGTGACCAGAGGGGAGATGGGCAACAGGGGAGGGGAGGAAAGAGGAAGAGAAGGGAAAAGATCTAGTTAAGGAATTAGTATAAATGCCCTTTGGACATGGACATTATGTGGGGGTTCACTGTGGGAGAGGGGACGGGGTGGGTAGGGTCAGTGGAGAACAATGGGGGAAATAATGGGACAGCTGTAATACAACAGTCAGGAAGAAGCCTATCAAAAGTTTAGCCAAGTTAAGGGAAACATTAAGGCCAACTTGATCATGCCACAGGTGAAAACCTATTCTGATAGTGTTACTATATATAGGCAACTGTACAGTAGATGTGGAAAAACCTTTTTCTTCTTTTCTAGATTCTTTGGCTAGTTTTAGAATTAAATTGACATATGATACATTAACAGAAAAAAATTTAATTTTATATGTATTCGAGCCACATAAAAATATGAAACTCAAAGGTAGCCAAGTAATTCAGACTTATATGCCATTCTGAGCTAATGAACTGGGCACAGTCCTGAAGCATCGAAAAGGAGAAAGGCAATTCACAGGAAGTTTAGAGGGAAGGATTTTGGCAATCAGGTGTTTGCTCTGTAATAAATAAATCTTTATAAAAAACATTAAAAATGTTTTATTTATGTTTAGAGAGAGGGGAAGGGTAGGAGAAGGAGGGGTGATGTGAGAGGAGCTTCTATTAGTTGTGTCCGGTACATGCCCCAAATAGGACAGAACCTGAAATCCAGGCATGTGCCCTGACCTTGAATCAAACTGGTGACCATTAAAGAGGCAATGTCTTTCTGGGGACTCTGGGGCTACCTTGTGCCAGAAGGTATTCCTAGGTATGTGTGTGTGGTTTCCAATAATTTCTGAACTTACTCTGTGGTTTCTCTTACAGCTTCTTCATGTAGCCAACACATCAGTGAGAGGCTGGTGGCCAGGAAAACCTCCCGTATCTAAAAAACTCTTCCTGTCTTAGCAACACTTACCCCTCTGCTGGTTTACCTCCTTGTACTCTGAACTTTTTCTCCTCAACTCAGCAAAATCTACACAAGATTCATACTCTCCCTGAATTTTATTTTATTTTTTAATATTAATTGGCTTCTTAGGGGTGACAAGGGTTAATACAATTCTATAATACATCATTTGTATACTGTATTGTGTATTCACTACCCAAAGTCAAGTCTCCTTTCACCCTCTTATTTTTCCTTTCTTTACCCTTCCACTACCCCTTGAACCCTCTTTTCCACCCCTTGAACCCCCTGTTCCCTCTGGAATCACCATGCTGTTGTCTGTCCATGAGTTGTTTATTTCTTTTTGCTTAATCTCTTCAACTTTTCACCCAGCCCTATACCCTTCCTCTCTGAGAATGATATCTATTATTTATTTGAGTCTGTTTTATGTTGTTTGTTAGTTTATTTTGAAAAAGGGGAAAGATTTATTTGTTTTGAAGAGAAACCAAGAGAATGTTAGTTTATTTTGTTTGTGAGTGATGCTACTTGAATTTTTCCTCCTATGTTGTGTCTGAGAACCTCTCCATGCAGTGAACTGGGTGAGTTTGTTTCTTTTATCTCAAAGATAACTGTCTACAGCCATCTTTTGACCAATGCCTGAAAACCTGTTGTTTTGTACATTGCTTAAGTTATTTAGTGTGGAAGGTTAAATCTTGTTCCTGTTACTTTGCCATGACTATAAATCTCATCATTAATATTTCATATAGTGTGTGTGAATGTAGTATGTGGAAAGTAGAGTGTCAAAGCAAAGCCTACAAAAAATGAATATAAGAGAAGCAATAGTCTATCATGTAGTTCCCTACTGATTTAGTTTAAACAATAAAATAAGTTGAACTATAAAAAGCAACATTGTTCATACTTTGTTCCATAGAACATGTGCTCTGAAAAATATTAAGTGTTTATATGGGACTGATACAAGGGGGACCCCCAAAACATATTTATCTCCTACAAAACTGGACCCTTGTAGTGCAGGCTTCCCCTAGAAGTGTTCTAGGAATCCAATTGTATCAGTTTACCGGCTGGTGTTGTTGTAAGAGGCTATGTTTGGCTTCAGTTAATTTTTTAAAGTCTTCTTTCATTATGTTTAGCCATATCATGATGGGTGATTTGCTACCACACCTGCCCACACTTTGCTGAGTGTTCGGCAGTTCTTTTACCAAATGGCAGGACTCCCATGTTCAACCCTGTCTATTCATTAATCTCACCCTGAACAATGTTTTTTGTTTCCCAGGATGGAAAAAAGTCCTCAAAACAAAAACAAAAACAAAAACAAAAACAAAAACAAAAACAACAATACATTTTGCCACAGTGGAGGAGGTGAGGCAAAAAAAAAAAAAAAAAAAAAAGGCAGAAGCACTAATTAGCAACAAAATCAATCAGTTCAAAAACTGTTTCAAACAGTAAAAAAAACACCTAAATAGAAGTGTTGCATCAAAATGGATAGTACTTCAAAGGTGACTGAAGTTGAAAGATATAAGAACAAATACACATTTTATAAATAAATTCTCAGGTTTTGGTTCCCCCTTGCCTTTCCAAATAAGTACTGGAAATGTTGCCTTCTAAATCTTTTCACTGAAAAGTATTTTTATGTATATGGATATTTATCATTTGTTTGACCTTAGATAAGTCAGTTAATCTCTTTGTATTTCAGTTTGCTCATTTAAAAAATACCATTGATATTAGCACCTCCCCCACCAGGTAGAGTCCAAAGATTACACAATTTCATAAATATAAATAGCTTCTAACTGTGCATAGCATACACTAAGTGCTGCAACCTGTTAGCAATACTTAGCAGTCCTGTATTGAACTTACATACACACATACCACTAGATTGTTTTAATAGTTAAGTACACCTTTATATAAAGAGGAGACTTGCACATCAGAGTGTGTTACCAATTGTCTTTTAGATCTGTTTTGGGAAGCACCCTTACAGACAAAAGAAAAAACTACATCTTCTCTTGGTTATTCTCTCAAAATATTATTTTCACAGCTTCTTGTTTTTTAGATATTGGTAAAGGCTTTATTCTTTTTTTTTTTTTTTTTAAGATTTTATTTATTATTTTCAGAGAGAGGGGAAGGGAGAGAGGCAGAGAGGGAGAGAAACATCAATGTATGGTTGCCTTTCACCTGCCTCCAGCTATGGACCTGGCAGGAGACCTGGCTTGCAACCTGGTTATGTGCCCTGGCTAGGAATCAAAAGGCTTTATTCTTGAGAAGATACATATGATTGGTTATTTGAAAGTCTTTGTGAGGCCAGAGCAGGGCCCATGTATTGCAGATCTAGCCCTTAGAGTGTTGTACAACATCATATTTACTGGTTGCCTCGTAGATTAATTTCTTTTAGGAGAGATGTATTTGACAAAGCATTGCCCTATGTGCAAAAAAAATTTTCCCCAAATAAGAGACAAAACTAAAATAGCCCTACAGCTGTGTCAAAGTTGATGTTCATGCATCTGTTATATCATTCCACACCCTCAAATGGATGGAAGAGTTAGAGCCATGCCAG
The DNA here is from genome assembly GCA_004026585.1 of Noctilio leporinus. Taxonomy (NCBI): domain Eukaryota; kingdom Metazoa; phylum Chordata; class Mammalia; order Chiroptera; family Noctilionidae; genus Noctilio; species Noctilio leporinus. The sequence goes on along the minus strand of PVIW01004943.1, from coordinate 88,674 downwards.
ATGTATTATGGTTAGAATATTTCTACTCGATGTGGTATGTGTTGCTGGGCTATTAGCTCTTAGAAGAGGGCAAGGCTTCTATTTTGAATATGTTAAAACACCCCTGATCTTTTAATAGCCAGGACAGCAGAGGAGGTCTGGCCTAATAAATGCTTGAATGTTATTTAGGACAATTTAACAGGTACTTTTGCATTAGCTGATCATCATCTGGACAGATGATTGAGAAACTCTTCATTACAAGTCTCAATGTGGACACCTTGCCACTGGAGAGAGGACTAAGGCCCTAACTCTGGTTTACTGTGACTAGGAATAATAGCAATTTTCACCAGCTTTTTTGCATGAAAGCTGGAACCACAAGGGGTTTTGCAAGTGAGGACTAGCAAAAAATAGTTTATGAAATGTAGGTCAATGTTAAATCATTGTGTTGAGGTGTGAACTACTCCTTTTTATTTCATTGAAAAGAGTAAATTTTCTGATACTTCCCAGTAATTTGAATTACAATGATCATGTTATGTTTAAAAATATTGCTGCAGAATATTTGACCATGAAAAAATTCTCATTTCTGTTTTTAATCAGAGTGCATAAACTTCGCACATGATCTACAGAAAAACCTGTGTATTTTTGCATTAAGAAACTCAATATGTTCATGTAGATCACTCTGAGTTCTTACATATTTCTGACATTTTATATTAATTTAAATTATTTTTCTTAGTGACTGAACTATAATAATTTAATCTTATGTAATTTCATGCTTACTAGATCCTTGGGGAAAATATATTCATGGATTTCAATAATTTCATTAGTAACATTAAATGTTAGTTGTGAGCTTCTGGAAATATTTTCTCTTTTTTCCCCCCACAGTTTTAAGGAAGTATGTAACTCTGCTAGAATACTAAGCACTGAATAAGTTTGTAAGTAACTTCTACTTTGTATATACATCATTGATATTAACAGGATTTTAAAACTCTGTGGTAGGCTCCTCTAAAGTAAAGTCTTCCCACTTTTTAACATGCCTCTTAGGTTTTACTAATATTTTGTCACAGTGGCCCCTTATTTATCGAGTGTACAGTAAAGAGAAAATATGAACAGCACTGAACTACCTACTATGAGTGAAAAATAACTTAAAATGTGAAAGAATAAAAGATGAAGGAAAACGATTTTAATATTTTTCAATAGCTAGATTGACAAAAACAAGCAAAATTTTGCTTTACTGTTCATACTAGAAGAAGGTCATAAAGTCTAAAAATGCAGGTGATTACATGAAATAAAATATTATTTCTATTGCATAAATACTATAAAATACTTAAAAATTATAAAACAAATACAGATTACATGCAATGAATTTATATATTATATGTATACATAAATGCATAACATGGTTACTTGATATTTTAACATAATATCTCAATATACATTTCATAATGTTTAAAATGTAGCCCTCATTAACAACATATAACCCAATCATGTATTGCATCTGTGCAGCGGGATATATGCATCTGTGTATGTATCTTCACATAATTTGTGTCTAATCTTCATTGTATAAACCTGTGCCTATAACATAACTCAGAAGAAGTAATTAGGGATTTCTAGTTGTTTTAAAAACCTTTAATATCTATGATTTTAGAATTTAAGGCAATTATCTTAAATTGCTTTTTCTTGAAACTTATAAAAAATGAAATAGTTACTAGGCCAATATCAAATATGATTGATTAATAGCCCATTTTAAAATATTTTACCAATTTCAGCAAATTACTGAGAATTCTATAATTGTAATAACATAAATATATAATGATTATTTAATATAAGATGAATAATATTTTATCAAAATGAATTCAATAATTGAACATTCTTATCTCAGAAAGGTAACAAACTACTTACTTATAATATTTTATGTTATTATGTACCTATGATAGTTATCTTCCTGATAAAACTAAGTTTTTTCAGCATGATATGCCTTTGTTATTTTTTTCCAATCATATGTAGGCTTCTTGCTTCTACTTATGCTAATTGAAATTTAGATTTTCCTTTCTCCCTATTTGGTGCACAAATTATTGGGGGAGATGTCACAATTCTAAATTTAAAACCAGTTTGTTCTATCCCTTTGACCATAGTAATTGTTTTATGGATTGTTACTTACTCAAATCACAGCAAAAAATTTCTATATGACTTTTTTCCAAATATTGTTATAACTTTAATTTAAATATTTTGCTATTATAGTTGTTCCAATTTTGCTCCTTTGTTTCCTTCTACCCAGCCTGTTCAATTATCCCACTGCTGTACAAGACTATGGGTCCTTCATATACAAGGTCTGTCCATAAAGTAACCAGCCATGTATTATAAAATATAGAGATATAGGACACTTACTGAAGGTGATACAAGATACAAGAAACATGGTACATTGGATAATGAAGTCTCAGCCCCCTTCAAAGTAGGCACCTTGGGAATCTCACACAGCTCTCCCAGTCACCATCAGCTGCCCCATCATATTTTCCTGGATCTCATCAACTTTCTGAAAATTCTTCCCTTTCAAAGGTGATTTTAGTTTTTGGAAAAGATAAGAATCACAAAGCACCAAATCTAGGCTGTATAGGGTCTGAGTCACCTGGGTGATTTGATGTTTCACCAAAAAATTCTGCACAAGATTGATTCATAAGCAGGTGTATTGTCATGATGAAACTGCCAATCACCAGCTGTCCATAACTGTGGCCTTCTGAGTCATCTGAATAGTTTTTGTGGATGGATATTCAAGCTGAAAGCAAAATTTGATGCAGATTCATTGCTTTACTAATTCAGTCATTTTGAATGTAATGGCTGCACAGTATACATGCTCACTCAATAGCGTCTATCAACCCCATTGACTAGTACAGTGAAGTCATCATTGTTCAAGTATGTGCATTCCAGTCCACTTTCCTTGGCTGCCAAGTGACATTGATGTCATGCAAACTGTTCTCTTTATATTAACAATGTTTGGACTTTTTTCCAACAGACTTCATATTTCCTTTGGCCAATTCCCTTACCTTCTTTCAACCAGCCAGAAAAGAACAAGTCCGTAAACAGATTCTCAGTAAGAGTAATTATGGAGTGTGAAAATTGAGATCTTTTAACCTGGTGTATATATATATTCTTTCCTGTGATCTCCCGGCCCTAATGGTTCTTGTTCTTCATAGGGATAGATTTTAGCTTTTTTAAAGTGTATTTTATTGATTATGCTGTTAAAGTTGTCCCAATTTCTTTTACCGTTGATCTTCACCCAGTAACTCCCTTCCCTCTAGCAACCCTACCTCACTTAGTTCATTACCATGGGTCATGCATATTAAGTTTTTTTGCTTCACCCATTCCTATGTTATTCTTAACTTCCCCCTATCTATTTTATACCTACCAATTATGCTTCTTAATTCCTGAATCATTTCCTCATTTCTCCCCATTCCCCCTCCCTGCTGATAATCCTCCAAATGATCCCCATACCTATGATTCTGTTCCTGCTCTCGTTGTTTGCTTATTTGTTTTTGTTTTTATTATTCTTTAGGTTTTGTTATTGATAGTTGTGAGTTTATTGTCATTTCAATGTTTATATTTTTGATCCTCTTTTTCTTAAATAAATCCCTTTAACATTTCATATAATAAGGGCTTGGCGACAATGAACTCCTTTAGATTTACCTTGTATGGGAAGCACTTTATCTGCCCTTCCATTCTAAATGAGCTTTGCTGGATAGTGTAATCTTGGTTATAAGTCCTTGCTTTTTATCACTTTGAATATTTCTTGCCAGTCCCTTCTTGCCTACAAAGTTTCTTTGGAGAAATCAGCTGATAGTCTTATAGGAACCCCTTTTAAGTTAACTTTCGTCTTTTGCTGCTTTTAAGATTCTCTCTTTATCTTCAACCTTTGTCATTTTAATTATGATGTATCTTGATGTGGTCCTTTTTGGGTCTATCTTATATGAAAAATAATAAAAATACAACTTCCCAAATTTGGTGAAGGAAATAGACATTAAAGTCCAGGAAGCACAGAGAGTCCCTAACACTCAAGATTTAAATCATATCACACCAAGACATATCATCACAAAAAAGAAGAATATATGAGGTTTATTATAATGTAGATTTAACTTGTACATGTTTGAATTTTTCTATACTAAAAGTAAAAAGATAGTCAACCTGGACACATATACATACATGCATACATACCAATCAAAAATATTACTTGGACACTGCATGAAGAATTACCAATACTAGAAAGATACCAACGCTAAGGATTTGCTTTACATGCTCTTGATTATTCAAACTGCAGGCAATACTGTCTAAAATTCACCAATCTAAACTAATATACTTAGGAAGAATAAGAAAGCCTTTATTTTTGGCAATAATAACAAAATATCTAAAAAGACAGGTGTCTAGGGAAAACTGGTAACATGGTAGAATGGTGAAAGTCCTGGAAAAAAAAATTAGACTCTAAAATTCTGTGTTAGGGCCTGATTCTATCATTTACCAGCTGTGTGAGCCCATGGAAGTTATTTAACCTCACTGTGGCCCAGTTTCAGCAGTAAAATGTCAGTGAAAGCACTAAACACTTGTCTCATAAGATTGTTTTGAGGAACAATTGGAATAATGTTTGCAAGAGCTATTTGTGAAGCTGAAATAGTGGTTCTTTTCATTCCTATTTTGTGTCATAGAAACTTTTTTGAATAGAAATGCACAAGCAGCAACTCACTTATTCTGCAATTTATAAAGTATTCAAAATGTTGGAGACTGTCATCTCTTTTATCTAGTATTTTTCTTTTTGATTTTGTAGTTCACAGGCAGCAGCAGTCAATTACTACCCTAGTTCCAAATGCCTTAATAAAATCATTTGGTATGTTCAGAATAAATAACAACCTGAATTAGGAAATAAATTGTTAAATAAAATATGGCAAAGCACAAAGTATTTCATAAAAGTACATAGACTACATCGTCTGATACATCAATCTATTTATCTCACTGAGAATGCATAAGCAAAGAATAGTTTCCTTTGTAAAACATGTACATACATCATTGATTTCATAAATTATATTCCTTAGTATGGAATGGATTATATATAACTTTGGATAAGACTGCTGTGATGCAGAAAGACAGATGAACTTGGAATCAGAACACTTGGCTTAAGTTATTCTTCAAGTATATGACCTTATATATTTACCCACTTCTCAAAGTGTTAGATCTTTGATATTTGGAAGGGTAATTCAAGCTGCCACTTTCACTCTCACTAATGCAAAGTTGTGGTAAACATTTTATAAATAAATGAATATAAGTATTTCCTCTATGATACATTAATATATTACAAAATATAATACACTTTATTAAATTTAATAAATGCTAACTGTATTAATAAAAATAAATTTCTTGCCATCAATTTCTTCTTTAGAAATAAATTTGTTTTAATCTAAAAATAATTTAATATTTTGCTTCTTACATCATGTTTTTGTCAGAGATTGTCTGTCATGAAGTATAGATAAATATTCTAATTTTCTTATCTTTATCTATGTGATTGCAAAATTTAATAGTTTCCTCTAGATTTACCATAACTGAAATATGTTCTTGAATACATTTTTGTTAAAAGTGACTTAAAGGTATATTCAGTATAAATTTCAACAAACCCCAAGCTGTAAGGTTGTGAAGTGATATGCATGTATAAAAATTATATGTAAAAATATAAATAGTATATGTTTATAGAATAGATATATATTTCTGCCTTTGATTATCATTATTATATAATTTTCCATTATGTAAATAAGTCATTATATATATGATATACAAAACACCTATAGGAAGGATATTACTTTTCTGGTCTTATGATAATCTTCCACTTCCAATCATATTCTAATGCATCCAATTAAAATTTATTCATACCTTTAAGGTGAAGTATGCTTTATTTCCAATTAATAGTATCAAAAATGTACAGCCATGTATACTATGTAGTGTATCTTTAATCATGTTGACAACAAAAATAGAAACAGCTATATAAGTATTTCTATAAATAACCATAAAGACACAAGATGGCAGTACTAGTCTTTATGAGTTCTGGAGATATGGTAATGGATTTGAAACTTTAAATGCAATCCTCTTGCTTATCAGTTTTTGCAAAGAAAATTTAATTTCTGCCCATAAATTTGTACCAGTTTGGTAGAATTAAAAAAAATGCTAATGTAGTATGCTAAATATCTGTCCATCTATCATCTATCTATCATCTTTATGTCAATTCTGTCATGAGAATAGACATATTCTTTATGTCTATTAAATTTGATAAAAGTACTTTGTCTTTAAAAAAGACTTTAATTTCCTCAATATAATAAGCATGTTACCTAAAAAACCTTGAAGGTTATCCCATTTTGGATGGCTACCACATTTATTAAATCAAGAGTTGTGAATTTCAAATGGACTTTCCCATACCTTAACAAATAAATTATTCAAAATTAAAAAGTGGAATAATAGTGGACTTTTTCCTTGTTCAGTGGTTGAATAAAGATTAATGATGGCCATGCAGATTTATTTTTCAATAGATTTGGAATATTTAGATTCTCTCAACTTTAACTCAGTATTTTTATTAGCACTTAACATTTTAATGGCCATTACTAGTAACCTGTGTCAAGGAAAACATGATGTGTCATCCTAATTTATTAAAAAGATTCAATTATGGGATATGTCAACATCCTATTCATCCATCTCCAAATAACTTTTGCTTTCTGATTCTGCTAATTATAAGGGAATTGAGGACTATTTTATTTTCCAGAAGTAGCATGGTAGCATCTTACCCACCTTGTGTCTCTATTTTATTTGTTGTTTTGTGTTTTGTTTTGTTTTTTTTTTCTTCAGGAAATGTAGGCTTGGGATTTTCTTTGTCATAGTCTATTTAGGCTGCTATAAAAAGTACCATACTTACAGGTCTCATAATGTTTATTTCTTACAGTTAGGGGGATTGGTAGTCTATGATAGAGTTTCTAGCAGGTTTGATCTCTGGGATCAAGAGGAATCCCTTCTTGATTCATAAACATCTATCTTTCCACTGTATCCTTATACTGTGCAAGGGGCATTCAGGGTTCTCTTTTTATTAGGGTGCTAACTCAATTCATGAAGGTTCCACCCTTAATAACCTTTACACCTCTCACAGGCTCCATTCTCTAAATGCCATCCCATGAGGAATTAAGAACTAAAATATGTATTTTGGAAAACACAAACATTCAGTCTTTAGCATTTTCTATTTCACATATTTTTCACCTTGATTTACCACCTTTCATTATTCTGTAATTTAGCAAACCACTCTAGGCAATCTCTTTATCATGGTGCCATGGACATAGTACATGAATCCAGGCCATGTGGACAAAGCCAACAAGCTGCTTGATCCAAATATAGCACTCTATAATCCTCCCAGAAACATTGCAAACTGAGCAGTCTTGTCAAAAGTTGTCACAGGACTGTTTCCCACTCACTTCTCCATCTGGTGGGAGGCTTCTACAGAGCCATCCACCTCCGCCTCCTAAGGGTGTAGCTGCAGGCAACCAGCTGCTTAGTTGCAGGGTAGTAGAACTAGTTCTTCTGTGACAGAGTTGCCTCCCACTCACATCATCCATATCTGTCCCTTCCAGTCTGCAGTCATCTTGTGGATCCAAGAAGCTGACATAGACACCTTGCTTATTTTTTGTCTCAATTTATGTGGGCTCATAGCACTCTTACAGGCCAAATTTATGCAAGTGTGACAAGCTAGCATAGCAGCTGCAATAGCTTTTGTTCTTAAGGGACAACTTGACTACTTCCAAATTTAGAAAACATGATTTTTGATTTTGACCAAGGTGTAGAAACAAGAACCAAATTTAAATACTTGCTTGAAGTGACAATGGGAAAAACAAAAGATATAAAAGTGATCTCTTCAGAATACCACATATTAAACAACAAAGAATAGATATAATGAGAGGTGGAAAATAAAAATAGGTAAGCTACATGATTGTGCCAGATGACAAAGACTCTCTTGAGAACTGTTTTAGGCTATGGAATAAAAAGGAAGAAGATAAGTATCATTATATGGATTATATGAAGTTAAAAGATAATGATCGTATTTGAAGGAGAGCAAGATAACTAGAGGTCAGAAGTCGGAGTAATGGTTAGAAGACTTTCATAGAAAAAGTTTTGAATATTTACTGATCAGTGAACATTTGTCATATTTGAATGACCTGAGGCTAAGAAAATAATCATCAGGAAGGACTAGAGGAAGTCATATATGACACTAACTGAGCAATGGAAACAAAATCTGTTCCCAATAATAATCCAAGTGGAAAATCTCATAATCTATGGGTATTTAGGCACAATAGCCAGATACACCTTGCATTAGTAGTGAAAAACAATTGTAGACTAAACACTGCCCTGGTCCTGTCTAACATATTTTAAAAGTAACACCTAAGTGGACCAAACTGTCACAAAAAAAAAAAAAAAAAAAAAAAGAAGAAGAACCCACTATACATAAAGTTAAAGTAGAAATAGAAACATATCTGGTACCTAACAGGCAAAATTCAAAAATTATGGCATTCAATAAAATATTTCCAGGCATAAAAAGAAGCAGAAAATATACCTCATAATAAGGAGGAATATTAGATCATTAAACTGAGAAAGAAAAAGTGGTTAAAATAATAGAAAAATATTAAAAGTTATAAAAATATACTCTATATATTCAAAAATTAAAAAGAAACTTGCAAAATATTTTAAAAAGCAAAAAGGAATATGTCCAAAATTGAGCCTAGCTAAAAACTACAATATCTAAGAAGAAACATTTACTAGATGGGTATAATGGCATAATTTACATCAAAGATACAAAGATTTTTTAGTGAATATGACATTAAATTAATAAACACTGTTCAAAATCAAATACACAGATAAATTAATTTTAAGAAATGAAAGTCATTAATAAACATGTATGAAAATATCAAGTGGCCAAATGTGTGTATAGTTGAAATCCCTGAAAGAAAAATAATATTGAATATTTGATGAAATAATGGCTAAAACATTTCCTGCTTAATAAAATACATTCAATTTAATGAGAAGACAAAATCTTTTAACTGAATCTTCACCAAAGAGAATATACAGAATGCAAATAGACACATGAAAAAAAATGGTACTAAGTAATCATTAGTCTCTAGGGACAGGGAAATCAAAACCACAATGAGATAGCATTAGCAATTCAGTTGGTTAAAATAAAAGATTTGACCATACCAAATGATGTGAAGAGTGTAGAAGAAATGGGATCCTCATAAACTGCCGGTGAACATATAAAATGATATATCCATTTTTGGGAAAAAATGGTAATATCTTTAAAATCTCAAATATACATAGACTACATGGTGTTGGCATTTTTTTTACTAGGTATTTATCCAAGAGAAATGAAATCATACATCTATTCAAGACCTGTATACAAATGTTCATGCTCATAACAGCATTATTTCTAATGATGCATAACATAAACAACCCAAACGAACATTATCAGGTGAATGAACAAAGAAGTTTTGGTGTATTGGTACAATAGAATCATAGTAATAACAAATGATAAACCATATAGGTGAATATAAAGGTGATTATATTGTGTGGAAAAAGTCAGGTAAAAGTGCACACGGTATAATTATATTCATAAAACTTCTAGATAATGCCACCTATTCTCTTGGTATACAAATAGAGCAGCAGCTGCTTAAGAAGGGCAGGGAGAGACAACAGAAGAAAATGCATAATATGATGAAAGTTGATGATTGATGGATATGTTCACAATTGAATTTTAGTAGTTTCATGTGGCAACATTTACAATTACATAGTGTAAATATGGGAGTTTAATTTTATGCTAATTACACCTCAAAACAGCTATTTTTTTTAAAATTTAATTTTATTGTTGTTGTATTACATCCATCCCCTTTTAAAACAGCTGTTTTAAAAGTGCCCTTGAATGTGCTCTTTTTGCCCTCTGATGACAGAAATACTTTAAAAATTTCCTGGTGGAAAATGGATGGAAAGATTCAAAAAGTCATTGTCAGGTTTTCATTCAATTGGCAATTACTAGCACTGGCCTTCGTGGAACACAACTATTAAAAGCATTTGATAAATGCATTTATTCAATCAAAATGTATTTAAAAGGTACCATGTGCCTTGTAGGGATAACAAGGTGAAAAATCACAGTAATGCTTATTCTGAAAGAGTTCACAATCCCATTGCTTCCACTGAACCAGTTCTCATTTGCTGCTCAGTTTTCTCCCTTCTTTATCACACATAATAATATCCTCTTTTTCCTGAATCTGGCCATGCATTTTTACCTTTATTTTTCTCTCTTTGCTATACAATTGTGCATCCAGTGAACCCAGCTCATTTATTCTTGTTAATCCCTTCTTTTCGGACCCCTTAGTTCTGCAAATTAAGGAACCCCTAGGAAGGATAGGCTTAGTAAGCAATAATTTCCAATTTTACAAATTCCAGGTTGGTCAAGTCAAATTCAAGTTGAAGGTCTAAAGTCAAAAGCTGTAGAGTGGTTCCTTGGTACTTCTCATTAACTCATTCGAATGTCAGTTGGTAACTGACTAGTACCAACAAATGAAGCATTTTCTCTCACTGGGCAACATCATGAATCACACGATGTTCTAACAAGTGCAACAAGTCCCGAAAAGCAATGAGCACAGGGTTTGATGAGTTCTGAAGCCTACAATGTACTGAGATATAACTGTATTTCACTCTCTTTTCAATTTACCCAATGCTGCATCTGTTGCGAGCTATGTTTCACAATACAGCCTTTCTTATAAGTCAACCAGGCAACTGCTTGGCTAGCTGCCTAATTAGCAACCTGGCACTAAGGAGCAGATGAGTCACAAGAGGTAACTATGCTATTTACTCAGCTTTTATTGAATGCAGGTTCACTCAAAGTAAAACATCAACATGCAGTAATATCCTACTCACATTCTAACAATCTAAGAGAATTATAACACACACACACAAACATATGCACACACACAGCAATCATTGGAGGATAATAAACCTGAGTCCCAGAGTCTCAGTCTGCAGGTCTGGGAGACAGCACGCACAGTGGGCTGAGGAGTTGTCAGCATCTTGCAAGGAAGGATCTCAGGAGCCAGGTGAACAGTAGGGCAGATGAAGTCCTCAGTCCAGCAGGGCAAAGCTTCTCATAACCAATGTCAAAGGATATCAACGAGGCATGGAGCAGCACTCTGGTGTGTAGAGCTCGGTTGTCTCAGCAGTGGTTTGCAACCTGCCCTCCACCTTTTTAGGTCTCTTGATAAGTGTCTCGGAACCTCTGATGACAAGTGTGGAATTTCTCCAGGAGCCTACCTATGGGTGGTCCTGATCTGCAGGCATGAGCATTCTGGCCACATGTACAGATATCTTCAATGTGTTTCCTTGCCAAATGTGTCTAGGTAGTTTTCTTCTCCAACCAAACTGTCATGGCTAAGTGCCAGCCATTTTAGTTGACATGAGCAACTCCACTTTGTGCTATTATGCATGCTTTATGCATAATAGCATATTATGCATGTATGTGCTATACAAGCTTTATGCTGTTTTGACTGGGCCAACATCATTTTATGAGTCCTGCTCTTCCCAGCATCTCTAATAATTGGGGTCATTTTAACTTACCTAACTTGTGCTTTTAGGTGGCATGCAATAATAGAAAATAGTCTAGGTCCCTACGATATTTTTTGTCATCTTCAAAAACATTGTCAGGTAAGAACTATTATTCCTCCCTTTTTTATGGGGAAACTGAGTCAGGCAGAGGTGAAGTAACTTCCCCAGCCTATAGAAATCCAGGCAGTCTAGCTGCATGGTGTTGTGCACATGTGGAAAGTACAGAGAAAAAAAACAGCTGGTGCACAGTGTTCTAGTAATTCAGAAAGGAAGGGACAGAGCTATAACACAGCCTTTAGTATTATGTCCTGTACCTGATGACTGTATCTTGAAGCATTATTTTCTAGGCTTGTTTGGTATTTACAATTCCATCGAGTAAGGGACTGAGATGACACTGAGGAGCTGAGAGACAACCTTCCAAAAAAAAAACCAAAACAAAACAAAAAACAAACAAACACATGTTGATTTGTGAAATTGTTACTGAATTCCAAAGTACTAATTCTAAAGAAGATTAAAGATAATAGGATGAAAAAATGTGTGCTTGAGTGCCTATGGTCGCCATTGTATTCTTCAAACACAAAAGCACTGTGATTTTCAAAAAATCCAACAAACACTTTTGGGTGTTAGCCAGTTTAGTAACAAACGGAAAGCTTTGATTTGAAAAATCCTTGCCTTCCAGACCTACACCTTGACTTTAGGGAATATTATCTAGCAGCATAACAATATCAACAACTTTACCCAGATCCCAGAACCTGAGAGAGATCATTAAAAATCCTTATTACCTTGGGCCTTTTTTTTTTTTTTTTTTTGTAGCAAGGTTCTTATGGAAAAGTTAAAGTTGATTGAAAGAAGAGCTAAATGAGCCTGATGCAGTGACAACTACGAAAGCCATGCAAGCATTAAAAAAGTCATTGGCACTGTCTGAATTGCAGGTATTTCTCTTCAGGACACCTGCCAAAGCCTTTTCCTGCCAGTGAACTTAAGCGGTGTGTGCTACTTTTTGATGCTATCACTCATGCTAAACCTGAAATAGTACGGGAGTTCATTTCAGATACAGATCTGAAGTTAACTTATCCAACTCAGAAAATCTTGCTCTAAGTTTTTCAGAAACAAGATAACTTGTGAGATTTTTACTAATCTTGGATGGTGTCTGGGAAGAAAATGTGACACAAGCCATCGTCTCTAAGGTTTCAGCGAAGACTAGGAGACACATGACCCAGGGAAATGTAAACCCACTAGTGAGCAAGAGCAGTTTTCTACGAGTAATAATGTGAGAAGGATCAAAATATGTGTGCTTGGTAAAGTTAAAATTTTATTTACTTCTAGGAGTTTCCACTTTTATCAAATTCATTCCACCCAGTATTAGAATTGTAAGACTAAATGAGAAATAATTCAAATCTAGTATCATTTTTATTTTGAAGTCAAAATACTGTTTTGTTTTCTGGACAAAATAAATAAGGTGGTAGTGCTTACTTCAAAAATGCCATCTTTTAGTGATCTAGATGAGATAACTTGGTCAAAAGAGTGAGATTAGTCTCAAAGTCTAATGTTGAAAGAAGAAATCTTCAATAAATCATATTTATTTTTCATTATTTTTTTTTTACTGCATAACACACAATGGGCATACCAGATTTTTAAAGAAGATTTCAATGGGGAACTACTACATTCAGTAGTTTAAAAACTACTGAATGATATAATAATTGGTTACAATGTTTAAATTATTTGGAGATAATATTAGATTATGTTAAAACAGTCTTGTCAACTTAGATGAGCCTCCCATACATTGAGAAATGTAAATATTTTGAAATTTCATTCTCAACCCTAAGGTTTATTATAGAATTTTGAACTGGTCATCTTCTTTCTGTCACTATCTTCTGGAAATTTGGGGCAAGAACATAAACTGGATCTCAGTTTAGCTGTGTATAAAGTGTATGAAATCAGGGGGTTGGAGAGGATTATTTCTGGGTCTCGTAAATGTAAAATTATATGTTCTATATCATTTATTCATATTTTTCAATCCTCCTACTGACAAGAAAGCCTTAAATAAATGAATAGCACTTACTATATGCTAGGTCATTTAATATTATTCATAATAGTAGACACAATAAAACCCTGAGCTATTTTAAAGCTAAATTTTGTAGATAAGGATACTGAAGCTTAATAAGTTTAATACCTTTCCCAGTCTCATGCAAATAATTATAGATAGAAGAAAAATTTAGTTTCAGGCTGATTTGAAATATATATATATATATATATATATATATATATATATATATATATATCTCAAATACTTCCACTGACTATATTATATTTAATTAAGTAAGTAAGTTTAACATATTGGGCATTTTAACATGCTTTTAAAATATTGAGTGTATGTGCTTTGCAATTATATCCTTTGAGTCAAATATACTTGACAACTTTAACATAGTTTGTGAATGTCTATTAAGAATTATAATGCTGGCTTAAAGGGAAAAGTAAAAGGCAATGGAGAATGTAACTTGGTTAAGTCAAGAAGAAATAACAGATGCCAACAAGTTAAGAAGCCCAACGCAATCCCACCTTCACAAGCCCATGAGGTTTACTTGTGAAAGAAGCTGAATTTTAAATTTCAAGAAAAATAATGGGGTTGAAGATATACAAAGCTTTTCTAAGCGCATAAATTTGTTAAAGTTTTTAGAAGTAAAAGTTTGAAAAATACTGACATTAAATCAGAATTGTACAATAATAATAACAATAACATAATATTGGAGCATAAGTGAATGACACTGCATCACCCTGCAAATAGGAGGTGATCAGAGGATGGAGTAAAGAGATCAGATTATCACTGCCCATCACATAAGCAGGCCTGGAAAAAGTCCTTTAGGTAAGAGAAGGAGAACAGATAGACATTGATGTCTTTTTTTAAGGAAGGAGGGCTTAACTCTAAGGAATACAAACATTTAGCATTAAATAAAATTTCTTAGGAGCATAAACTCTCCCTTTCCTTCCTGTTGATGTGTTTGTGTGTCATTCCCTAAACTCATATACCTTATTTTGCATGTACAAATTTTAATAACTATTATTTGATATTTTAGAGCATGTGTTTTATAACTTTTTTTTAATTTTTAAAAATATTTTATTTATTATTTTGAGAGAGAGGGGACGGGAGAGAGGCAGAGAGGGAGAGAGACATCAGTGTATAGTTGCTTTTCACCTGCCTGCAGCTACAAAGCTGGCTGGAGACTTGACCTGCAACCTAGTTATGTGCCCTGGCTGAGAATTGAACCAGTGATCTCTGGGTTGGCAGGCCGGCACCTTATCCACTGTGCCATCAGCCAGGGCTAACTTTTTTTTATTTTAAGATCTTGAATTACATCTGGTTTCTCCATAATAAAAATATATATATATATATTTTAACAATTATTTATTTAATTAAAAGTTATCTATGCTTTTTGTAAGAATGTGCAATATGAAATAGATCACAAGAAAGACACCACTGTTACTATTTTCTTGACAGCCTAATATCAATTATGGACTAAAACAATGGTACTATGTAAGAGACCATCTTAAATCTCACCTGTGTAAAACAGAAAAATATTTAATTTGGTCCCTTTTTTATCACAGTTAACTCAGGTTAGCTGAGTGTGGCTCATCTGGACTCAACAGACAAGGACTTGATTATAACAGGCTCCAGGTGGAGTATGGGTGGGCTCCACAAGCCCACAATGTTTTAGATTTTTCCCTGAATTGCTCAGCAGAAGATCATGAGATAGAAGTGAATGACTGTTCTCTGATTCATCTTGATCTAGCCAGCTACACAATGCATGTCCTTTTCATTAGCTTAACAGAAGCTCAAGCGGGATATGCAGGAACACAGCATTCCTTTTAAGGCAATTACACACTATCATTTATATCCATATTCTATTGTCCAAAGCAAGACTAAGCCTTATCTTTGTTTTCCTTCCCAATGTAAATCTTATAAGTTAGCAAAAACTTTATTTTATCAAGATTAATGTAGCTACAATTTCTCAACACATTTTTATTATTAAATGCAAAGATCATGTTTTACAGTTTCCATTTATGAATCCTTTACTTGTAAGATAACCTACTTTTATTTTGTATTTATTTTTTCTTTCTTAACAGACAAAACTTGACAAATTATTTCAATAAATAGTCTGTACTACCATTGGGAAGAGAAAGCACATACATAGTTAATATATGAAAATGAGATATCACCACCTTGTAAAATTAGATAATTAAGTCATCTTTCTATGGAAGCAAGTATCATAAATGTTTCAGTTTTATTATTGGTAATTTAATTTTAACTATGTGAAGTCATTTGTGCTTTTCTTCCATGATTCAAACTATAGTTCTTTATTAAGGGTTTTCCACAGTTTACTTGTTTATCTCTCAGATTTTATATATCCCTCCCCCAGGTTATATAGGGATTGGTTGACTGAAATAAACATATACTTGATATGAATTTAAATTGATTTTTTAAATATAGTTAACTCACATTTGAAATAAAGTAGTTTTCATTGTAAGAAGAAAACTATTAGAGACAAGTGAAAATATATCTGGATAAAAATTCCTATGTATTGAAAATATGTGTGTGTGTGCTTACTCCTTTCTTTTTAAATAAACTGTGCATTATATTCTGTAACCAGATAGTTTGCTCTTTGTTTTTATAATTTCTACTCATTTTCATTAAATTTTTCTTCTCTTTACTTCTTTAGTTTATATTATTCAATTTATAGGTCATTATTTACTGGAAAATTATGTGTCAAATCTGTAAGTCTGGAAATTAAAACGTTAAAACAAAGATATTAACTTAAATATTTTATTTGTTCAGGCAGTTGTAACAAAATGCCACAGAGTAGGTACCTTAGAAACAACAGAAATTTATTTCTCACAGATCTGTAGGCTGAAAGGCTAAGGTCAGGGTACCATCATGAACAGGTGAGTGCCCTCATCTGGATCCCTGACACTTCAGTTGTGTCTTCACATGGCAGAAGAAAGCTAGGGAGATATGTGGGGTGTCTTGTATTAAAGCACTAATCTCATTCATGAGAGCTCCACCTTCATGATCTAAGTACCCCCCAAGGTCCTACCTCCTAATGCCATCACGTTGTCATTAGCATTTCAACATATGAATAGGGGGGGAGGGCACACCTTTAGACCATACCAAACAAATGTGTAATTAAGGTCTCTCTCTTATTGGTGACACTTTTCACTACAGTATTTTACTCTAGAACAGAACATTTTTTTTTCATATATAGCTATGATCTTCTGTGGGGCAATTTAGAGGAAAAAAATACATATGTATTATTCAGTGGAAGAAAAAATATATCTGAGTTATAAGAGAGAAGTAAAATGATCAGAAAACATGACTTGTGCATAATCAACAAAATTAACAGCTTATAACAGGTTATGCATGAGTTATACAACCTATTTAACGACTGCTGGGTTTCTCAGGAGAAGGTTATCTGTGTATTTAGCCATGCAACTTGAACACACCAATGTCACACATTCCATAACTGCTCTTGTGTAAATGTAATCTTAATGATGGCTGAGTTCACACTTGAATAACTATCAGAACATTTAATGTCAGCTCATGATCTATGAATTTTCCTGTGGTGTATAGGAGGCAGGGGAGTTTCTTTAATATATATTTTTAATTGAAAGTAAAAATACATCTTAGCATTGAATGTTTCAGTTGAAATAAAACTTTTTATAATTTCTATTTAATGTATGATATGACTAAAGAACCACTTTAACTAGATGAAAAGTGACAATAACCTTATTTTGTTCCTTTGACAAGAGAATATTAAAAGAAAGCTCTTCTTTGGTCAATAACTTAGAATATTAGGTAATAATGATATTGAACATTTGAAAATCAAAAGTTAGAATGCACCATTTTAAAAGTGATAAATATTACTTAATAAGAGATTAAGATTAAATCATTCTCATAATGATTGTTTGCTTTTTCTCTAAACTGTCAATAGCCAAACCTCAAGGAACAGTGCAGTGTTTTTGAGCTATATCTGGGATATGTCTAGAATCAAAGGTAGTAGAAGTACTGCAGGATAAAGGGCAGAGAATTTGTTTTATTCTGGAACATCCCTAACGAGATTAATGCAAAACAGAGAAATAAAATTTTAGCTCAGGGAAGAGCCATGGTCAAAAATCTGGAAAGATAAGATAATGAAATGGAAAATAACTTATCAATATAACCTACATGGGAGTAAGTTACCAGGAAATCTAAAATTCTGAGAAAAAATGAAGGTTGAAAAGAGAAGCAATAGCTCAATTTAGTGAACTAAAGCTCAAACATTATGTTCACAGTCATAAATTCCATTTAACAGAGCACAATGCATAAGGCCATAGCATGGTCATAGTGGAGGATTTTTTTGACACAAATGATTAGAATTTGGTAGAAAAACTAGATATGACAATGCACTTAACAAATCGTTCACATGTCTGTATTTGTGTTTGCTTGTGTGTGAAATCCTCCAAATTAGGTAACTGATAAATTTTTAAGTACATATTTAAACATAATATAAAACTGACTATAGTGTACATACCTGTCTGTCCGGGAATGTGCCCCTGACTTCTATTAAGTCACAGGACCTATCACTATAGAGCATGATTTCTGGGATGTGACATGATAGAAACTTCATTTGAAGAGTAAAGGCAGGTTGTCTCGGATGATCTGATATAAAGCCAGAGAATTTGCACAGGGTCCAAAGCTAGACAGACTTTGCTAGGGTGAGAGGTTCCAGCAATTCCCCACATTGCTTCTGAAGAAATGTGGCTTCCTTTACCAGGAAAATTCCCAAGAGTCTTCTGGGGGTATTCCCATTCATGCAATGGAAAACTGTGTTAACTCTTCCCAAATTTATATTTTCAGGCCATGCGCCTCCTCTAGGTTCCAAATATGTATATTCACATTCCTGTTAAACATCTTCACTAGATGTCTAATTTGCAATGCAAACTTCTCATGTGCAAAAGTGAACTCTTGGTCTTTGTTATTACCATTTCACATCTGATCTTGCTTAGTTTGCTTTTTAGTTAAGGGTGGAAATTTCACTCATCTCTTTACATTTTTACTCACATGAATTCCTTGGAATTCGGCTTCATCTCATCCTTTCTCCTACATACCACATCAAAGTATCAGTAAATACAGTTTTTATCTCCATATACTGAAGTATGGTATTTCAGGAATCCAATTACCTGTCTCCACTCCTCTGTTGTCATCCTAATTATTATTCTTCATCTGAATTTTCTAAGGCTACTCACTAGTTTCAGTTTCTACTCTTTACCAACTCCTCCCTAATCCCAAAGATTTATTTATTGTCTATCCTTCCAACATAAGTCACTTGCTCATGTTCTTGGGGTTCCTGTGAACCTATTGCCCTGTCTGCCAGGCCACCCACTCCAATTCCCACTCCAATGCTGCCTTTCTTCCTAGTCTACTATGTTTCCGTAGCAAAGATTACTTTATGGCATGTTTTATTTATTTTGTTCATTTTCTCTGTTCTCCTACCAGAATAAAACTACAAAAGTGTTATATTTTGTTTACTTAACTGTTTCAAAACTCACATATAAATGCATGCCTAGTTTAGAATTCAACTTTATTGAACGAATAACTGAAGTTTAACATATTTTAAATTAGAAAAATGAATTTGCAATAGCACATTTTCCCTCAGAAGAACAGAAATGTTCATTTTATTTTAAATCCTCTTTGCTTTCTGAGTAATATGGTGGGTGTTTGCAAATACTCTGTTCTCAATTTTTGTCTGTCTTGTAAAAAAGATAAAATAAAATTTTATATTAGCAATGTAACTGTTTTTGAAGACTTCATAATATATAGTTTTTTTTCCCTGGTATTCAACTATCTCTTTTTAATTCCTCTTTGATTAACTACTCTAGTTAAAGAAAAACAATGCTGAAAACCTGTGAAGTCAGTATTTTTCTCATGTTAGAGGTTCAGATTTTCTCTTTTATCAATCTGTGCCAGTCCAAGTTCCTATGAGATACATTTCAAAGCCAATACAAGAACCTATGTATATGCTAACAGAAAACAGCATTTACCTTTTTTAATGAATTTTTCTGAGTTCAAAATGGACTACTTTTAAATATCCTGCCTAGCTATAATTTTAAGGATGCAACCTTATTACTCTCACGTGCAAAGAAATGCAAAGCAAAATCATGCAGAGTATACAAAGACATTACCTCAAACTACTTCATTCTTCTACCTTTTTAAGGAAGGCCCCCTGTGGTTATACAGAAAATATGAATATCCAAACACAGTAAGAGTAAGATGCAAAAGTGATTCTATGTATTCGACATCTATCTCCTTGTAAGCTTTCAAAATAATTATGCCTGATCTCCAGCATTGCTTTTCAGTATTGTCCTTGGGTAGGTTTTCTTCAAAATTAGCTACATGCACCAAGTTCTTTACTGAAAGGCTGTTTGTCAGTGCTTTAGTATAATATTCATTTTTAAATTGTCAATGCATAGTCCATGGTAGAAATATGAATGTCAGTGTTGTATGTAACATGAGATAAATTTGTATAGGAAACACTGAAATAGAAACAAATATTTTAATTTTCTGTTACTCTGATGAAGAAGTTGAATGTTATGTTGATATAAATTAGGAAAATTCTTGGTTGCCATACCAGAGGAATGGGGAGACCGCAGTTTCTGTATCAGAGAGAAAAATGTCAGATCCTTCCATCTCATCACCTTTTTCCCCTGGGCCATTATACACTATCCAGGAGAGTGTTAATTTTTTTCCATTTTCTATTTTACATAAATGAATTCAGCTTTTAGTAGATCCAATTATTGTTACATATTTCTCTAACATTTCTTAAGACATAAAGATTGATTTTGACTATATATTGTCAATGTCTTCCATAATAAAAAATCATATGAATTTATTATAAACAGCTACTTGAACTTAGTAACTTACAGTATCTATCCACTGGAATTAAATAGACTAGTTAAAAGCAAATTGGGTTAATTTTAATGATTATTATAGTTGAATTTGGAAGAATATATTAGAGGTACCATTTTTTTAAATACTCAAATGTGATCAAATCTAAATGTATTGTTTAGTTTGGTATGTCAAATTACTGGTGTGCATAAAGAATATATAATAATTGCAGATAAACAAAAGATTAATCAACATTATAAGCATGGTCGAAAACATACTTGTAATTAGTTCTTATTTGGAAACACATCCCTTGATGTTTTGATTTACTTATTTGTTTGCTTTGGCTGGAGATGAGGAATTTACTTTATGTCTCAGAGAACTTGCCAGGTTGAATCTGGAATTTCTATGGGCCTCTTCAGTTTAAAGGATGCTCAAGTATAATTTGAGAGTATTGTTAAATGGGATAAGAAGGATTTAATGCTTTATGCTTTAGAATCTGAGGATATTTGTTATTCTTGTAAGTAATTTTTAGCTTATCAATTTTGTTTTAAAAAAAGAAGGGATGATTCTGTATTATATGTACCTTTTTAAAAATATATATCTTAGTCTACTAATGCTGCTATCACAAAACACCATGAAACTTATAAACAACAGATACATATTTCACAGTTCTGTAAAATCCACAAACAAGGTGCCTGCATATTCAGTGTCTGGGGAGAGCCTGATTCCTGGTTCATATACTGTGTTTTTGTACATGTGATTGCATGGCAGAAGGTGGGAAGGAAGTCTCTGGGCCCTCTTTATAAGGACATTCATTCTGTTCAGGAAGGCTGCCTCCTCTGATCTAATTATCTCCCCAGGATCCCACTTCTAAGTACCATCCCACTAGTATTGGTTTCAGCAAAGAGTTTGGGAAGACACAGTCCATAACAATCTCTACTTTAAATATAACACTGTGGGCCCTAGCTGGTAGCACAGTGGATAAGGTGATGGCCTGTGAACCCAAACGTCGCTGGTTCAATTCCCTGCCAGGGCACATAGCCAGGTCTCCAGCCAGGTTCATAGCTGGAGGCAGGTCAAAGGCAACCCATACATTGATGTTTCTCTCCCTCCCTGCAAATAATAAATAAAATCTTAACAATAATAAAATAAGTTAAAATTTTTTAAAATAAATGATTAAATAAATAAATATAACACTTTATCATTTTTAACAATAATTATGTACATTTAAGGGTATATTTGAGCTCTAAAATCTTATTAATAATAAAACATCTGTATGTTAACCCAAGATTCAACATAAAGTCTCTTTGATTTCTTAATATCACATTATGCTTATTTTGACATAAAACAAGCTATTAATTACCAGAAACTGCATGTTTTGATTATATTCTCATTGTATTGTATAGGTAGACAGCTCTTATTATTATTACTATTGGTAGCATATTGATGCTATCAAGGCTGTGTCATTCAAAGTTATGAAAAATTGAGAAAATTTGTACAATAGAAGTTCTCCACATCCATACCCAAACATCTTACACAAACCAGAAACCTATGTTAAGAATATATTGTAAAGGGTATCAATTAAATACACAGAACATCAAGTAAGTACCAACTCTAGTGTTTTCCCTTCTGTTGTCTTTGTTGTAGTATTTTTATTGGCAACCATAAACAGGTCTTGTATTACATCAAACTCAAGAAAAGAGGGAGGATAATTTGCCCAAACTTTAGAAAACTATCTAGAATAATTACACTTTCTTTATAATAATAGAGCACAAAAATATTTAAATAAGTATTTCCCATCAATTTATTTGAAATTCATAATACCAGGGCAAATATTTCAATAAACTGACACTTAAATTTATGACACTTAAAACAGTAGTATGGAGTTCCACTCAAACTTATG
Source organism: Noctilio leporinus (assembly GCA_004026585.1). Taxonomy (NCBI): domain Eukaryota; kingdom Metazoa; phylum Chordata; class Mammalia; order Chiroptera; family Noctilionidae; genus Noctilio; species Noctilio leporinus. The sequence continues at coordinate 66,229 of PVIW01004943.1, read as the reverse complement.
TAATTCTTTCACACATGTTCTATAATAATATTTCAAATGTTCTCCCAAAAACAAGAGAAATGGTAAAAAACATTTACAAATGTTATCACCCATAGTCATTCTCAAACATGTGAGAAGTGAAAATGGTGAAAGGATGTGGTCACAGTTTATAAATTAGAAAATCACAGCAGAGAGGCTAGAAACCTATTCAGAAGAACATTGTTAAATGAAAAAATAATAATTAAAACAGTTGCAATCGAATGTAATTTCCATTTAAATAAATGATGCCTTTTCCTGTCTCAAAGAAAAAGAAATTAATTTTTGATGCCAATTTATTTTACCTCCTAGGCACTTTTTATAGAAACTCAGTTACTTGAAACTTGAGGTTCTTAACTGTCAAATTTTTTAGATATTTCAGGCCTATGACTAAAGGTGAACCAAAAGGCTCAATCTTCTATGCTTCATTATTTATGGATAGCACAAATATTCAATAATTCTCAATTATAAATGGTCCTGAAGTTATGAAAATTTGTTCCATTCAAAGAATAGTATTTTTTGTCAAATAAGTAGTTCAAAAACAGATACCAATAGTACTTTAAATTTTCTGGTTATGTTGAATAATTATTTATAAAAACAATTTTCAAATATTGAAGAACTTAATCCAAATAACATTTAATATCACTTTCCTTCCTTATTCATTTTCTTCATACCTATTAACTTCTCAAAACATTTCTACCATATACCTTCTATTATTCAATGACTGTTTCTTTTCACCTGATGTTTTGTTTGCTTTACTCTAGTCCCCAGGTTCTCCTTTCGTCAAGCTTGTGAACCATGACTTGAAATGACAGATCTACTTTAGAAATTCCAGAATCAGCTATAGAATGGAAATGAACAGGTAAATATAAACCATGTATTTACCATGTGGAGAATGGAAGAGGAAAGAGAATTGGGGGAAGAATTTCTCTGGGGTTTTCTTATATTAGTAATTATATTTATCTTAATCATGATTACTTATACTCCTTGAATTTCAAATTTATATCTTTATTTATTTAAAAAAGTATATTCATTATTTTTTGAGAGAAGGCAGGGAGAGAGGAAGAAAGAGAGAGAAACATCAATGCATGGTTGCCTTTCACTTTCCTCCAGCTGGGGACCTGGCTGGAGACCTGGCTTGCAACCTGGTTACATGCCTGGCTCAGGAATCAAACCAGCAACCCTTGGGTTCATAGGCTGGTGCCAGTCCACTGAGCCACACCAGCCAGGGCTCAAATTTATATCTTTAGATTACTACTTCTATGCAATGTTAATTTATGTCTGATATTTCTGTTATATCTCATAAGCATTTCATAAATAAAATGTCCAATGTGAATATCATGAAATCCCACTCCAACACCCATCTGATCTTTCCAAGAAAACTGGTCTGACATATAGATCAAGTAAAGGAGATAACAGGAACTTGTACATTAATATGAGTAATGTTAAATTTAATATATTTTAGAAAATGTTACATATATTTTATGAAGTATAATAATTTAGAAAAGACAGATAAATTAAATCTTTTTCTTCCACCTTTCATGGATTATCTTTGCTCCCTTTTGGTATATAAACCCCACCAAGTGAGACCAGCAGGGTACAGTGAGGAGGATAGAGTTTATGCAGATCCAAATAACAACTGTGATTTTATTCCATTTGTAACAGAAACCCCAGTGGAGGTTTTACACTGGAATTAATAAACTATTTGCATTTTAAAAGGTAAGCAGGACTCTTGTGAATGATGGATTAAATGAGTTCAGAAGTGAAGACAGAAAAATAAGTTTGGTAGCTGTTGTAGAAGTCTAGTTAGTTAGAACAAGATGAAAACTTGAAATAAGCTATTGGCTATAGAGATGGGCAGAAGTAAAATACAAAGTCATTAATATAGAAGGAGAAGGAGTCAGGAAGTGATGATTCATGTGAAGTCCACATTATATGGGAGGAGAGATTAAGATGGATTTGAGAATTGTTGAATATTCATGCTATTGGTAAATTTTTTTTACAATACCAAGTCAGATTGACTTGGAATGAGCTGGAATCAGGAGGAGAGAATTATGGTTCTATTTTAAACATGTTAATTTGGTGATACTAATTAAATATCTTCATACAGTTCTCCGGCATAGATAGATAAATAGACCTGGGATACCAAGAATTAACAAGACTTCTGGCCCATGATAAAAATAAAAGTCACAATCATGATATATCACTTCATATAAAATAAGATGGCTCTGATCAAAAAAAGATAAGAAATAAATGCTGGTGAGGATGTGGAAAAAGAGAACTTGCACACACTCTGTGGGTTGGAATGCAAACTGGCACACATTTTATTCAGTTTTATCTCAAGTTTTCTGGAAAAGTGATTGTTTTTGTTTTCCATTGTATATGTGAACTGATGTGAAAGGTTTAGATGAATTTTATGTTTGTATGTCTAAGGAGAAAACAGAAATGCTAAGGTCCCAAGAGTTTAAAGGTTCTGCACTCTGAGGAGAATCCCAATGGTTTAGAAAATGTAAGGAACATTATGGTTCCTGTTCATAAATTATTTGCTTTAGGCTGACCTACATTTTTCTCATGCATTCTCTGCACATATTTAAATTACTATTTTTACTTTGTATCTTATACTAAGTATATGTCTTACAATAATGAACTATGTAGGTTTATAACAAAAAAAAAAAAGGTAAATTTAGAATGTAACAACAAATAAAATATTTACAAAAAATGAATTCATGATTTTTTTCCAGGACCCAATCCATTAGTTTATGCATTTATTTACAGAGAAGATGTTCTTTCTAGCATTACATCTCAATAATTAATACACCAAGCTTCACCTCTCAGTCTCCAGGGCAGACCAATATCCATTTCTCACCAATGTTCAGTTCTTTTCTCCTGGGTTTTTGGGAACATGGTATGTGATGGGGCTGGCCAATACCCCAAGGGCGAAATTAATGTATGACATTTTGGAACTGAGGCAGTGAAGAAAGAGGCTCCATGATTTCTGCAGTTTGTCTCTTGGTCAGGGAGACACTGTGTTGAGAATAGAGCCACAATATTGAGGCTACCAAGTTCACTAAGTCACTGCATGCAGGATAGATATCCTGGGGAATTATATGTTCTTGCGGAAAACTTGGCATGAGTCAGAAACAAATTCTATTCTATTAACCCAGGTTGGTTGGCAGACTGGTGCCTTTCATGGGGTTAAAACCTTTTCTTAACCAATGTATTTCTCATCTTGGTGCTATTTCCTTTTAGTCTCTAACATGATTTAAATTTTATTCCCCACAATTGTTGATGTATAATTGACAAATAATAATGTATAGATTTGTAGTATACAATGTGATATGTTGGTATTTTATACATTGTGAAATGATTAGCACATGGATAATAATGATAACCTCACAGTTGTCTTTGTGTGTGTATGTCTGTGGTAAGAACAGATATGATATACAACTCAGTATCGTTAATTATAGTCACCACATTGTAACTAGATCACTAAAACGTAATCATCTTTCCTGACAAATGTACCCTTTGACTGACATCTCCTCATTCCTTGCTGCCCCTTCCAGCCGCTGGCAATTGTAGTACTTTCTGCTGCTGCTAGCTTCGCTTCTATTCCACCTCTGAGTGACATTGATCATGCAGCATTTGTGTTTCTGTGCCTGGTTTATTTCACTCAGCATAATGTTCTCCAGATTCATAGGTTGTCACAACTGGCAGGACTTCCTTCTCTTTTAAGACTGAATATAACATATAACAAAATGAGTCTCTTGCACTCTGGTTTGCAAAGAACCAATGCTGCCTGAATGCCACTGACCAAGGGACCATGGTACTTGTCTCATCTTTTCTTTCCTGTGACAGCAAGAAAAACATATCCAGGTGGCATGACTCTGTGTGGCCTTCCTCAGCAGGGACCTTAGTAGGAAGTGCTATGCAGCTGATGACTTGGCAGTCCAGGTGATGGGAATGGCAGCCACAGCTATGCTGACAAAGAATCATTTCAGACCACATTACAGCTGGAAAAAGAACCAGGGATTCCCTGCTGTAGGGATTTTCCACCTACATTTATACACTTGGGGTAAATTTAACTTAAAGTATACACCATTATGAATGTGTTGTTAGGGATGAATGGAAATGACTGTTAGGATGAGAAAACACACACAATTTTTTAGAATGTTACAAATACAGCAAGCATCATCATTCATAAAAGTAAAACTTTTATTATATGCCTGAGATAATATTGTTAGAATTTTTCTACTTCTTTGGCTACATATCTTGCACTCATCGTCAATCACAATGTATTTCGTATTTATCACTTGTAAAAGTTAATGTTGGACTTATTATTATTCAGATTTGATATTTTTCCTTTCAACTTTATTCATTCAAATTTTAGGATATTTTAGACAACATTTTATGGAATCAGATATGTAAGAATTTTCCAAAGCAGTGTTTTGTGTCATTCTTTCAAGTGTTTTTTTCCTCCTCTGCTCCTCACATTCCGGGGAGTGGTTCTGGAGAGCATGTTCACCCCATGTTACAGTCTCTAATCCTTCACTGTCATTTCCTAATAGCAACACAGAGGGCAAAATTAATATTTCTGAAGATGTTACAATGGTGTACCCATAATAAAAGAAAGAAAACATGTATAAAAAAGAGAAATATAGAGGGAAGTCACTGCAAAACCACATACATATAATCCACTGAACCCAACTCAATGTATCTTCAACTTAGCTTCCCCTAAATCATATCCCTCCAATCATGTTGGGCAGCATAAGCATCACCACACACAGAAGGGAAGATTGACAGGGGATGGAGGCATGAGAAAGGGGAGTTGGAAAAGAGAAGAGATGAGGATTATATTAGTCAGAGAAATAGAACCAGTAGAAGATTTTAGACATACATACATCCATATGTATACATACATCCATATGTATACACACACAAATAGATACATGCAAGTATGTGCTAAGAGATTTATTTTAAGGATATGACTTTCATGTTTATGAGATTAGCAAGACTGACATTAGTATGAGAGTCCAGCAGGCTAGGGACTCAGAGAGGGAATAACAGCACAGGTTTGAGGTAGAATTTCTTCTGTAACCTCAGTTTTTGTTCTGAAGGCCTTCAGTAGAATGAATGAGGCCCACCTACGTTATGACAGGGGATCTTCTTTACATCAAACCAGTTTTATTGTGGTTGATAGCTGCATCTACAAAATAGCTTCAGAGTTACACCTAGAATCCTGTTTCACTAAAAACAAAAACAAAAAACAAACAAACAAAACCCACCGTATGCCCTAGCTGGTAGCACAGTGGATAAGGTGCTGGCTTGTGAACCCAAGGGTTGCTGGTTTGATTTTGATTTCCCAGCCAGGGCACATAACCAGGTTGCAAGCCAGGCCTCCAGCCAGATCTCCAGCCAGATCTGTAGCTGGAGGCAGGTGAAAGGCAACCATACACTGATGTTTCTCTCCCTCTCTGCCTCTCTCCCTTCCTCTTTCTTTGGAAAAAATAAATAAAATCTTAAAAAAAAAAAGACACTGTAGCCTTGACAAGTAGGGACATTAAATTAACTCATGTGTGCAATATTCATAAAAATAAATGACAGTGGGGAACACACTGCTGATCCATGTCTGCCTCATATGGGTTTTGCAGAGCAAAAAATGCCAAACAGTGGTGGTTAATGACACTACTGGAGGTCATTTTATCTTGAGATAAAGTTTCAAAACTTAATGGAAATCCTATGTTGTCCATTGTGTGGATATCCAACACTGGTAACTTGTTAGGGGAAAAAGATACTTGTACAGATGGCTCTTTATCTTTTATGAGCGGCACTGCAGGGCACAGATATGCCTTGGTAGCATACTATATCTATTTGCTTGGTCAAGCATCCTTTTCTTTTTAAAAAGATTCAGTTAAAACACATGGAAAATAAACAAAAGACTATCAGGGGAAGGAAATACCCTGCCTACATATGACTTCCAATGAAGTCAGCCTAGGAGTCAATCTTATCTCCAGAACCTCTGGAACACTGGGCTCCAGAGGTAACCACTTAGCAACTTTGAGCAGGCTGCTGTCACCAACTGTGTAACTCTTTGGCATGGAGCTTCCTTTGTCCCAATGTGTATATAAGATTGCCCTTACTGTAAGCACTGCATGTACACTGCTGTTGTGGGAGAGTGGAAAAACCATGCATGGAAATGCCAGCATTCTCCAGCGCCTAGCCGCTGGCTGAAGCAGGAGAGAGTGTGGAAATGCCTGTATTCTCTGCAATGTTAACCCTGCTGCTGCCGAATAAAGCATGCAAAACCTCCCAAAGGCTCTGCACAAGTTCTTCTTTGTCATTGGACCAGACCTGTCTCCGCTGCCATCATTTGGTGGTCTCAGACCCAACAACATTGGACCTGACCAGCACCCAGATGGAACATCCTGAATCATTGAGAATGACAGGACTCTGATAACTTGCATTATGTCTTACTTCATACTTGTTCTTTATATTGAAAATTCATTCTACAATTTAACCCTTCTATTAAAAACAAAAAATTCTTTAAAAAATAGTCTAAAATAACGAAGAATAAAAGGATTAAATGAATCATTAGAAATCTGAAGACTCATGGCAATGAAGAGAGGTAGAGGGGTAAAAAGGTAGGAGAGAGAAGCAAAAACTTTACTGCAATGAGGAGGAAAATACATTCTTTTAGCAAAAGCCAAATTTATGGTAAGTAAGCAAATTTTAGGACTGTTGAAAGAAGAACTGATTTGTTTCAAGTGCAAAATCCTCCCAGGGACTAGAAAAAGCTGTTAAATATCAATTTACATTAGATAAGAGTTTTCCAATATAGTGCAGAAAAGATACCTGAAGCTTTATTCTGTTATTGTAGCTAACTTGTGCTTTAGAGGAAAAGGAAATAAATCAAATGTATTTATTTAATCCTTTTTGTCAGTAATACCCAAGATGAAGGATTCATTTGTAAATTTTTTGGGTGCTGACTTGAGTCTTAGATCTTCACATATATTAATGTAAACTGTAATGCATTTTGATCCTAAGACTTTGGGACATGGTTTATTTTAATTTATGGAAAAGAAATGTTTCTGCATAATAAATTTCATGAAAATTATCTAAATTTTTCATCAATTATCAAAATTAAAATTTTTATGTTTTTATTGATAAAACAAATCTATTTACACTTTTCTTTTCAAATTGAGTTACAGAAGGTGGATAAATGTTTTAAAGTCCAATATAATTTTATAAATATCTAGAGAAATGTATTAACATTCCTGTATTTTTCTTAAAGACCCAAAGCTGTCATTGGGCTAAGTTTTTAAAAAAATTTAATTCTATTGTTGTTGTATTACATCCATCCCCATTTACTCCCCTCTGTCCCCTTCCCCACCCACCTGCTGCCCCTCAAAGTCAATCCTACTTGTTGTCCATGTCCATAGTTCTTCTGGGTTAAGTTTTTAGTCATATAATAATCAGCTTTAAATTAAATATATTTTACCTTTTATATTTTTTATTCCTGAAAAAGTAGATAGATAATAGAAAATGAAAAAAATCAAAGTAAATATACAGCATATTAAAAATTACATTAGGTATATCTAAGAAAAATTCAACATAAAAACCTGGATCATTGATGGAGACTTAAAATGGGGAGAGAAGTTTATGCTACAATATGGATGAACTTTAAAAACACTGTGCTGAAGGAAAGAATCCATCATAAAATGGTACATATTCCATAATTCTATTTATATGGAAAGTCTGGAACAGGCAAATCCATAGAGATAGAAGCACTGTTTCATTTTCTTTGTTGCAAGGGAAGAGAAACTAAGAAGGACTAGCAGGGTCAGGTATATGCTTCTTCATGGGAGTGACTCACAAATGTACTTGGGTGCGTTCTGTCTACTTCATTGGACAAACCAAATAACATGGACATGCCTACCACTTGCAGAGGTGAGACATTTAAGAATAAATATAATTTTATAAAATCTCTGTATCTACATCTATGCATCTACAGCTATCTATCAGCTAATTATCACTTTTTATTTAACATGATTAAAGAAGGCTGGAAAATATACATAAGTATAGTCTTATTGGTTACTTCCAAGTTATGAATAATACTTTCTATTAATGCACACTCCTAGAATTTTTCTTTCAGAAATTTTCTAAAGTGCATATTTATGATAAGCATTAAAATACAAAATGTAAATTTTAATGTGATTAGTGTTTTTAAATTGCACATCAGCTTTTGGTTATTTAATACACTACTATTTTAACTATACAAATAATATTTTATAGTAAATATTAATGTTTAATTAAAGGACAGAAAAAATTATAGTCTCTCCTCATAGGAATATACATAAAATTATACTGACAGTATGGTTAAAATATTTTATGGCCAAATCATAATGAGGTCCAGTGTGGATATATATATAATATATTTAAAAATTATAATAGATATTTGTATTTCTTCACCTAACTTGAAAAAAAAATTTTATATACAAAGCAGTGCATAGTAGAGGATAGGGCAGTGCATAGAATCGGAGGGAAAAGGACGTGTAGCAGAACCTAGAAGAAGAGATGCCTATAGAAGAGATCACCTTGACATAAGCAGGGATTTTCAGTCCAGAGACAGAGCCAGCCCCTAGTGGTGGGTCATGGATGGACCCAGAAAAATAATACCCTGACATTACATGTTCCCTTATCCTGTCTCTTTTTTTGGGACCCAATTGGCTGAGCCAATTTGAGGGGAAAAGGCCTGGGAGTCCTTTGAAGTTGTCATATCTGCCAGGCTTCAAGGTGTTGAGGAGAGGAGAGTGGATGAAGAAGCAACAACAGCTGCCTGGAAGATGTTTGGTCACTCCGAGGAAACTTACTGCAAGTACATTTTATGAAAAATAAATTTTATTTTTTTTTATATAAGGAAATGTAATGGATATTTAAAAAATCAATATTGGTTAAATGATAACGTATTTTTCAAGAATTATAAATTTTGTCTTACAGATTAAAAATATGAAAGTAATGAGATCTATCATGTATACATATAAATTTACATAGAAGCTTCATAATTTTTCTGTCTTTCTATAAATTTAAAATGTGGAAAATACAAAATGTAACCTGTACATTTAAAAGAAACAGATAAATATGAAAGAGATTAATTATCTCTTTTCTCTGATATATTATAAGGAATTAAAGTTTCAGAGACTATTTACATTTATACGTTGAAGCTGTGCAAAATTTATTTCACCCAAATAAATAGGCACAATATAAGGATGAACTTTAGAGAACAGGAGAAAATACTTAGACTAACTAACTCTTGGATAGTTTAAATGTGGACACAATACACTTACTTTGCAAGTATATTGTAATTTGCTCCCCTGCATACATTAATTGTGGCAAAGATGACTTGCTGATCTGCACATCTTTATGCTTCTGTTCCACTGTGCAGAACTGTTTAGGGAATCGGTCCACCTGCCAGCTCCTCCATTTCCCAGCTCCCAGTATAACATGCATTGCATGCTGGAAAGTAGATAAAAATCATCGAGGGTGGTAATTGCACAATACTGAAAATGTTCTCTTTTTCAAGTCATGCTCTTAGATGCAGGGGACCCTAGTCACTACCTAGTGGGGACCTGACAGGAAGACCATACATACAAAATATTAGCATTTAGTTATCATGGGAGTGAAAAATTCTGTGTTAGTCAAGATCTGGAAATTGTTCATTTCAGTAACTAATTGCAATATCTAATCTAAAATAATAATCAATATCAATCAAAAGAGAACTAGAAAGAATAAAAATGAAGGTGAAGAAATGGGGTCAGCAGAAATTCCAGACATAATTACAGTTAATGCTTATAAATGCCATATATATAATTTTTACATTTTACTTAACACATGATATGTATACTTCATATAAGTGAATACAAAGTGAACAAATCTTGTCATCTGTGTACAGTCTGTTGTTATAATCATTCAATACATGTGATTGCATTCTTTCGGGCATTGTATTTTATAGTTCTAAAATGTACTTTGGATTCTATTTTCATAAATTACAATTTGGTATTGAAATTCTTAAGTTTTCATCCATTTTGTCTATCATTTGCTATTATATAAGCACATTATTTATATGCCCTTTTTTATACTCCCTCTACTATTTAGATTTTCACTCTGTTTGCTTCTGCTTATTACTTTTCACATTTTACCTGCCTCTCTGTGCTCAACTAAAGTAGAACAAAGAGGCAAGGAGCATAAAATGGAGTGAAAATAACCTCTTCAACAAGTGATGTTGGGAGAAATGGAGAGGGACATACAATAAAATGATAAATTGCCAACTTACACCATACACCAGAATAAACTCAAGATGGATAAAAGACTTAAACATAAGCTGTGCTACCATAAAAGCCCTAGAGGAAAACATAGGCAGTAAAATTTCAGATATCCCATGCAGCAATGTCTTTGCTGATATTTCTCCTAGGGCAAGGGAAATAAAGGAACAAATAAACAAATGGAATTACATCAAACTAAAAAGTTTCTGCTCAGCTAAAGAAAACATCAGCAAAATTAAAAGAGGACCAACCATATGGGGAAACATATTTTCCAATGATACCTCAGACAAGGGTTTGATCTCCAAAATATACAAAGAACTAACACAACCCAACACCAGGAAGACAAACAACCCAATTAAAAAAATGGGCAAAGGACCAGAAGAGACACTTCCCTGAGGAGGACATACAAAGGGCCTATAGGCATATAAAAGAATGATCAACATTACTAGCCATCAGAGAGATACAATTTAAAACCATAATGAGATACCACTTCATACCTGTCAGAATGGCCATCATTAACAAATCAACAAACAAGTGCTGATGAGGATGTGGAGAAAAGGGAATCCTAATGCACTGTTAGTGAGAATGCAGACTGACACAGCCACTATGTAAAATAATATGAAATTTTCTCAAAAAAAATTAAGAATGCAACTGCCATTTGACCCAGTGATTCCACTGCTACTGGAGTATCGTGAAACAGCAGTTCAGGAGAACTTATGCACCTCTACGTTCATAGCAGTGCTATTTACAATAGCCAAGTGCTGGAAATAGCCTAAGTGCCCATCAGTGGATGAATGGATCAAAAAAACTGCCATATTTACATAATGAAATACTATGCAGCAGAAAAAAGAAGGAACACCTACGTTTTGTTGATAGCATGGTTGAAACTGGAGAGAATTATGTTTAGTGAAATGAGCCAGAGGGCAAAAGACAAATACCATATGATCTTATTTAATACAGGAAAAAAATTAACAAAACAGACAAGCAAAATAGAACCAGAAACATGGAAACAGCAAACAGTCTAAGAGGGACCAGAGGGGAGGGCGGAGGAGGAGAAAGGGGGAGAGAAGGGGAACAGTTTAGTCAAGGAACTAGTATGAGTGATCACGGACATGGACAACAGGGTGGGGATTTACTGTGGGAGAGGGGACGGGGTGGGTGGGGCAGGGGAGAGCAATGTGGGAAAAATGGACAACCGTAATACAACAACAATAAATTAATTTTTTAAAAAAGATTTAAAAAAGAATCATAGAACCTCCAGAATGTTTTATTTTTCTGCTAAAGAGAGTTTTTTCTTTCCCCTATAGGAAGACAGTTCAAAAAGCTGGTGTCAAATTAGACAGGGATTGAACTGGATTGTTTTGAGGTTGCAGTATTCATGAAATTCAATACATTTCAGGCTTGTCTCTGTTGTTGGGGCCTGTCCTTGTGACTTTTCATATTTTGAGTTGCGAGTCTGTCATATCTCTTTTTTCAGTTCTGAAAACTTGGGAAGTTCTGACCTGCAGAAGTTTTAAGTTTAGCTCTCCAGGTCATTGCCTCCTTCTGCTCCTAGTCTTGCAGATATGTTGAGCAGAAAATAAGCTGTGTACTGAGGCAGCCTGCACTTCTCTAGTGGGGCATGTGCTAATTACTACACATAGAAGATGTTACTCAGTTTACTAGCTATCAAAGCCACCTGCCAATAGATTGGCATTCAGAATTTGTTCCTTGGGGAAAAACTGGCTTATTTGGATATTCTCAAGTTGTCTCTTTCCTTTATCAGCCCTGTAAATTTCCAAAAGACTTACAGTTTTTTATTCCTTTCAGTTGACTTTCTTAGCATTGGCCAAATTGGACCCAGAACTAAACCTTTTCTTGGTCCCACCATAAAATCAGCAAATGTCACCAAGAAGAAAACAGCTAGTGATAAGATTAGTCATTCACCTAAGAAGGGTCCCCCTTTCTGGAATTCTAATTCTGTTCATTATTGTTTCGACTGTCCTTTCATGTTTCTGAAATTATGTATGTGCAATGAATGGAGCTTTTCAGTTGTTACAGTGAAATGTTAAAGTTGCCATGGTTTTCAGAATAAAATATAAAGATGAGTGTATGAATTAAATGCTTTCTGAAGGTTGTATATAAGAATTACATGTATTCCAAAGGTCATAAATATATTAATAGAAATGATAATACTTTAACAGCTTCTTATATGTCTCAGTGCTTCAAATCTTATTCCAACATCAGAGAACATTCTACCAACAGAACACAGCACGTTGTCTTTTAAAATATAAAGATATTTGTGGTGCTTCTCCAACATTTCTGGTGGCTTCTGTACATATGTAACTATATGCATAATTCCTCCTAGGACCTAAAACACTATGTTATTTCAGACTACTGTTGTGACATTTTAATTTCTAAAAGTTTCAGCAGAAATTGCCTATCAATTAAAAATAGGCCTCACCTACAGTCTTTCCCACTATGGCGTGTCCACTACCCACGATTATGATGCCTCTGCCCAGTATCCCTCCTGCACTTTTGCATTTACATAACACGCGTGGATCATTTTCCTGTACTTGAAAATGCCAAGCTTATTTGCATCTCAATTCTTTATTATTTGCTCAAAATTTGCCTAGAACAATTAAACAGGCAATCCACGCTGGATCATTTAAGAATCAAATCAAATGCTACTTTCCCAGAGAAGCCTTTCCCAAATGCCTTACTTAAATGAACCTCTTCCAGTTAGGCTCAACTACTGCATTATTTTACTTCCTTTCCCATATTCATGCTGAAATTGACATGTGCACTTGTCTATTCTCTACTGCATGCTTTTCAATGTAAGAAAAGCTTTCTTGTGTCATCTCCTTTGGCCATTTGCCAAATTATTTCCAGAGACCAGTGTTTGCAGCAAATCAATTTTGGTATCAAAGTGCATACTGTCTTTTTTTGTGTTTGTTTGTTTCTGACTCATTTTCCTATATTTTCAGAGAAAGATTTCACCAGTTTTTATCTTACCAGCAGGATGTGGAAATATTTCTCTAAAACCATCATCAAATGAGTCAAAGGCAAAAAAAAAAAAAAAAAAAAGAAAGAAAAAAGAAAAAACTATGAACTTTGATGTATTGGTTAAGTGGTTAAGAGCTTTTCTTCGTTAAAAGTTTGAAATAGCTTCCAGATATGGAACTATATAGTAAATTATAGATTATATTTTAGAGCTCCAAAGATTGCTAATACTGCTAATGTTGTCTCTAATTTTCTAACTGTATATTAAAATTTTTAGGTGACAAGTTCATTGGAATGAACCAGAAACCATATAAGTATATATAAAATACACACACACACACACACACACACACACACTATATATATATATATATACACACACACACACATATATATGTATGTATATATATACATATACATATATATAGTATTAGAACTAATAATGTTAATATTTTTGAAAAGTAACTTTTAATTTCAATACTATGCAATTTAAATTATATGCTAATACATATGGGTTTCATAGAGTATTAAGACACATATCCTGATTCATCAACCAAAATTTTATTCAGGATCTGAAATCAGTGGAAGGTTCAATGCTTTTTAAAATAGCACAGTTTTAATTAAAAATGTCAGCAATGTAATTACTCCTTAAGCAAAAGGCCACAGAGAGGAAAATTGGATGATACTTAAATTGAGCATATGAGGAAATTAATTTGTTTAAAAAAAGTAGCAATTAAATATTTCCATGGCAGGGTGAGACATCCCCATTTTAAGTCTTTTACTCCTTTGCAAAATAAAAGTTAATTGAATTTATTTACCTTAAAGAAAAACATAAATCTCTAGAACAATGGAGGATAGCAGTAATTGCAAAATCCAAAAATGCATGCTGTCTTAAAATATTTCTAGGTTAATTCAGATTGTACTTGGCTCTAAGTCTTTTGTTTTTTCATTACTGAAATAAATTATTCATACTAAAATTTTACATCCTTTTCAAGATAAAAAAGGCTGATATTTTTCCATCATTTGTCTATTTTTCTAGAGGATTGCCAAAAGGTGTACTGCTTGATATCCGAGCAGATTGACCATATGAAGTTGTCTTTCCCCTAAAATCTATTACACTGTGTATGTAGATTCTTCATTCTCAGTATCCTTCCTTTGTAACATAAAAAGAGAATATCAAAATAGGTAATTCACTCATTTACATACAATTCTGACATAAAACTCTCAATGGAGAAGTATTAGATTTATCAGATTTTAAATCAATCAACATGGTTGCATTATAATTTTATAAATAAGAAGTAAATAGGCTTTACCCCTTTGATACATTCTGCAAGGGCACTTGAGAATAACAAGGAGTAATCTCCATTTTGCCTTTTATATTTTTTAAAAAGAATTGCTGTCATAACTGATAAATGAATGATGTACCTGGCTACTGAGTAGATTAAAAATGCTACATCATTGCCCTGGTCATAAGTCAAGGTCATGATCATCAATTCTTATCCATTATCTCATCTAACTTCATAGCCCAAGAAAGAGATTAACATTATCCATTTTCTAATTAGGTATCATGGATTATTCTTTTTCTCTCTGAAAACTTTTGTTCCATTGCTTATAGAAACAATAATACAATATATAAATGTAAAGAAAGGTTTTGTGGCTTTTCTGACAAATTATACTAAAGCTATATATAGAAGTATATTATGAAATATTATAATGAAATGAAACTTTCTCCAAAATATGAAAAATCCATAGAAATTTAATGAGATCTGGCTGAAGCCACTGTATTCTGACTGTAGAAAAGTGAAGTTTAAATGCCATTAATAATTTAGGTATTATTTTCTAGTTTCATTCTTTAATGCAATTCTTGGTTGTAACATCTCTAAATTTTGTGCTTATTCAAATCAACCTAAATCCATGAAAAAGCCTTTTTTTCTTCTTAAAACTTTCTAAGTATTTATGAGATAATAAAATTTGCTCTTTTCATCTAACAAATGTTCTTAGATAATATTATTAAACCATAATGCATTCTCTTGGAATCAAATGAATCAAAATTTAAGCAAAATGTGATTCTTTCACTAAGAAGATCTACTACTTATTCCAACTCAGAGGAGTCATGTTTGTCTGTAGTATGGCTGCAATGGGCTGCTGTCAGTGAGGGCCAGGCAGTAAGCAAAGACAGTGAGATTTGTAGCACAAGGAGCATTTGCTGCCCCATCACTGACTTAATATTGAAGGCAGCTACATGATGTGATAAGTAGGTGGCCTGTAGGTATTGTGGATATGACCAATTTTGGTGTTTATAATGGCCATGTTGCCATATTAGTGACTCTTTTAGAACCTCTTCATGTCCTACTAAACGTTATTTTGCTTCATACTTTCTAAACCAAATACTGAATCTTCATGGGAAAGTTGAGTGCTTGTTAAGCTGCCTTGGATTGCCAATTATGGTCATTCATGCTTCAAAAGAAGAGAGGATAGTTTTTGTTTTTTTTTTAAAGATTTTATTTATTATTTTCAGAAAGAAGGGAAGGTAGGGAGGAAGAGAGGGAGAGAAACAACAATGTATGGGTTGCCTTTCACCTGCCTCCAGCCATGGACCTGGCTGGAGACCTGGCTTGCAACCTGGTGATGTGCCCTGGTGGGGAATAGAACCTGCAACCTTGGGTTCATAGGCCAGTGCCTTATCCACTGTGCTACCAGACAGGACAGAGAGGATAGTTTTAAAAATGCCTAACAAATGATCTTGGTTTGGTGTTTTTTGAAACATCTGTGGACATTGAGTCCTTACTATTACTTTTTGTGGCAAGATCTTGTTCTAGACAGATCAAAATTATAGAATACTATGCTCTGAAATTGGAGCAATTTTGGTATCCTATCTTAAAGGCCTGAGCATTGTTATTCAATAACTTTTGTGGAAAAGTTTATACTAAGCATCCCTGGGCTTGGTTGGAGTCTTCAGCTGAACTTTATAATTTTTGTAAGCATACAAATTAATTATTCAAACAGGGCCCTTCTATAGTGATTACATTATAGTAGGTGTTCTTTTCATGATCAGTTTTAACTAGTTCAGCTCTTCTTTTTAAGGTGTGACAAAGATATTCATGCTGGTAATACTTTGAGTGTCTACAATTGTGTGAAAATAATTTGTAAAATTTTGTGCCTTTTTTTATCCTCACTCAAGGACATGCCTATTAATTTTATAGAGAGGGAAAGACAGAAAAATAAAGAGGGAGAGACACATTGATGTGACAGGGAAATATTGATGAGTTGCCTCTCCCATGTGCCCTGATGAAGGTCTGATCCCACAATCTAGGCAACCCTGACCAGGAATTGAACCTCTCCTTTCAGTTATAGGATGGTGCCTGACCATCTGAGCCACACTGGCCAGGGCTTTTGTGCCCTTAAATATTAGTTTCCATATACTAATTTGGCCTATGTCTTTTTCAAAATGGTGAAAAACTAATGAATGACTTCTTCTCGATTATGTATGCAATTCTTAAACATAACAAAACTGGCATAATTGAATAACAAACTGGAGAAAAAACCCTTAGAGAAATAGAAATCTGGTAGCATTATCAGGAAAAATATTTAAAAGGCTAACCTGTATTTCAGCTACTAAATGAATTTGAATAGCAAAGGTGTCTGAAAGAGATTGTCCTTGTGTTAAGCAGAAATTTAAGATGTCCCCTGTGACCTTTACCTCCAGGTGTTAGTGCTATGATTACATTATGCTACATGGAAAAAGAGATGTTGCAGATGTAGGTAAGATTACTAAGAAGTTGCATAAAGTAGAGAAATTATTCAGCTGGTGCTAATCTAATCACTGAAGCCCTTTTAAGGCAGCTTTCTTGCTGTTGGCAGAAGAGAAGCCGGGGGGAGTTGACACACAAGAAGGATGCACTGTGTCATCTAAGGATTGAAAATGAAGGGAACATATGGAGAGAGCAATTCAAGTGACATCTAGAGACTCAAAGTGGTTCCTGGCTGATGGCCACAACAGGGAACAAGAACTCTGGCCCTGCAGTGATAAAAAACTGAACTCAGCCAACAATCTGAATAAGATTGAAAGAACATTCTCCCCAGAGCCTCCAGATAGGAATTTAGCCTCATGACTCAACATCTTGACTTTGGCCTTGTAAGAAACTAAGCAGGGACCTAGTTGAGCCTGCCCGTAGTTCTCATTTGAGATAATAAAAGGGTACTGTTTCAAGCCACTAAGTTTATAGTAATTTGTTACTCATCAATAGAAAACCAAAACAGTACTCAAAAAATGCTCTCTGAAGACAATCAGCTTAAGGTTTGCTAATTTGAAGCAAAAATGACTACCTCTTTTATAATTATACCACAGGAGGTTACAAAAATGACCTCTGAGTATGCTTGGCTTCTAGTTCTAGCAGCATTCGATTCCTCTAGAGATATTGTAAATGTTGACTCCACGAAGAACAAACACTTTATTTCCTCATTGGTGAAATGAAAATTGGAAAAGTTTGAAGTGACCTGGTATGCTGAAATCTCATTGGTGAATTTGCATTTTATTTGGCATTAAAATTTCAGGTAAAAAATGAATATCCACTGCTATCTGTGATGGACTGTATTATTTGTTCAAATTTATTTCTGGCTGCCATGGTTCTTCTGTGGGCTCATTATACTTTCACACACCTCATTGATGAAACATGGAGCTAACTCTGGTAGATGGAAGACAGAAATGAAAGTGGGTTAAGTTGTGCAGAAAGCCATAAGAAGGCATGGCCAGGTTCCCCTAGTCCTTTTGGAGCTTTTACTCTGTGCCATGAAAAAGCAGTCCCCATTCACCATGGGGCAGCTATGGCCTGAATTTGACCTTCAGCCACAGTCCCTCAAGGAAGATACATGGAGGTACTTGAACTCAGCCCAAAGTCTGGAGTCCAGCCTAGTCCAAATGTATCAATCTGAGCCAAAATGAAACCAACTTAATCCCAACTAATAGGCATACCTCTAAATATGAAATGAATGCTTTTTTCTTGAGCCATTGATTTTTTAGAAGTTTTGATCACTTTATAGGAAAAAACATACCTGTTTTAATTTCAAAATAACCATGGTAAATAATTGTACCTTACAGTAAGCTCCATAAATATTGCCTGACTGAAACAAATACAACAGTAAATCAGAACACAGTGAGTAAATCCAGTTCTTGGCCATTTAATACCATCCTTAAAGGCTGAACAAATTTTCTACAACATGCTGAGAGTAAAAGGGAAGTTTAAAATTCTCATCTGTTACTGGGAAACAAGGGATTAAGTAACTGAACTAGACATTTTGTAATCCGATTTAGAGGGATGGGGGCACTTTAAGATGGTTGGTTACAAAATTCACCTTCTGTTAAGAACATTAAGGACAAATAAATACACTAGTAAACAAAGAAAATGGTCTTGACAGAAATTGAGTATTTATTTTTGGAATGCATTTAGTAGAATAGATCTGGCTGGCTAGGAATAATGTAAATAATAGACTCTCTGGATTGATCTGCATGCTTCTATGGGAATGCATCATGTAAACTATATAACAATCTGGGTGTGAAATGGAAATGTTTTATGAAACAAAATGCTCTTTTGGGTGTACACAGCTCATCTGTTAACCTGGGCCAGAGAAGGTCTGAGAAGAAAGGACATGGGAGATTAACCAAGGCATCTCCACATTCTGTGTTTCACCTCTGCAGCTTGAACTCTTATATCCTGCAAATGATTATTAGTAAAGCTAATAGCTCTGATACATTTAAGTCCATTGGATAATCCAATTTTTTGTGGTATCTAAATCACATAAAATAACTACATTTAGGGGTCAGGTTGGTGGGTGGGGCAGGGGGCAGAGGAAAGGAAAAAGGGGATAGATATAATAAAACAACAATAAAATTAAATAAAAACTATATTTAGTTACACTATATACTTGTAATGGTTAAGACATGGGAAATTGAATGTTTCTTTTATATGTTTTTACTTTCAACTAGGTGCCCAAATTACTCCTAATTCTTAATTTTAAATTTTAAAAGCTAATTTTTATATAGATGAAGATGTGGCTAGACATACATTGATAAGTAGATCTAGTTTTTATTTTTAAGATTTTATTTATTATTTTTAGAAAGATGGGGAGGGACAGAGGCAGAGAGGGAGAGAGACATCTATGTATGGTTGCCTTTCACCTGCCTCTAGCTACGAGATCTGGCTGGAGATGTGGCTTGCAACCTCGTTATGTGCCCTGGCTGGGGAATCAAACCAGTGGCCTTTGGGTTTGCAGTCTGGTGCCTTATCCACTGTGCCACCAGCCAGGTAGACCTAGTTTTTAAACATTTCTGTTATATCAATCAATATACTATGTGAAAGAGGAAGAACCTTTCCTCTGCCCTCATGGATCTTTAGGAAGATCTAATAATTACATCTGCATGAGACAGATTAAGAGAGAAAATAACCAAATTGAATTTCAGGCATACACATGGAAACCCTACTTAACCGGAGATGTTCAAAGGCAGAAAGGGAACATCAGGCACGAATGACATTTGGAGATGGGAAAGAGATAACTTGCCTCAGGGTTCAGAGGGGAAGAAGGCCATTGCAGGCCAGTAAGATGTTCAGGAATTAATAGTTTGCCCTGCTATATAGACATCTCAAAAAGTTATTTCTGTGGATAATTCTTATTATGGGCCAAGTTCCTAATTTAAGTTATTTAAGGGAGAGGTAAGTGTTTCTTATGGGCCTTCAGGGTCTTGAGTGCCTTCTGCTCAAAATAATTCACCACCAAAGTGGTACATTTACTTGTACGTTGTACAACGTACCAAAGTGGTATGTTG
This sequence comes from Noctilio leporinus, assembly GCA_004026585.1. Lineage (NCBI taxonomy): Eukaryota > Metazoa > Chordata > Mammalia > Chiroptera > Noctilionidae > Noctilio > Noctilio leporinus. The sequence goes on along the minus strand of PVIW01004943.1, from coordinate 46,096 downwards.
GTACAAAATTGGGGAGGCTTGTTTTGAGCCCCTACGCTTCTCTCCTCTGAAACCTGCAAAGTTTGGTGATATATTTCTCCATATTTCATTAAACCAGTCTCAGTCTTGGGAGCAGGTCAGTTCAGTTAAACATTTGGGCCTCATTTCAGGAGGTGGTGAGGAAGGTAGGTTCCCAAAGGTAGGCCTATGGTACTAGCAATTAGGTATTTAATATAAAGTATCTTCATGGAAATGGAAGAAAACCAATGGTTAATGATTGAAGTAGACTATAATCCCAGTTTTTGAGTCTGAAGGCTGCCATTTGAGAAGATGTTTAGATGTCTGTGTCAAAGATGGAAGTAAAGAAGCCAGTGACAATCTGATGGATTCCCCTGGTTTGCAGGTTTCAACATCTCTAGTGATTTTTTTCTGCAGCAGGCTCAAAGACTGTCTACCTTATGCTAACTTCCCTGAAGTAGTTAAAAAAATTTATTTTGTTTATTCATTTTAGATAGAGGGGAAGGGAGGATAAAAGAAAGGGAAAGAAATAATGGTGAAAGAGAGAAACAGTTGCCAACTGGGGACCAGCACACAACCCAATCATGTGTCCTGACCAGAAATCCAACCTGTGACTTATAACTTTGTTGGATGATGCCCAACCAACAGAGCCAAGCTGGTCAGGACAGGGTTTATATCACTTGTCCAACTTTAGCTTTCATGGCCTTGATAAAGGTGCAGTTTTAGTTCAGTTAACTCAAGCCAAAGAATAGGAGAAAAATTGGTAAGATTACTTTAAGGAATCATAACCAGGCATGGGTGTGAACTAGAATTCAGCATCCAGTCCAGTTTATAGGTAGAAAACAAGAATCTCCAAAGACAACAAATAATCAAGAACCTAATATCTTCAAAGATATCACTGAAACATATTTTTTTCCCTCAATAAAACATGCTCATGATTACCAAAGGTAGTCTAAAATAATATATTTGCAAAACAAGTTTAGCTTCAATAAATGTTACCTGATTATGTGTATAAATCCAAAAAGAATAGTAATTAAACATATAATCACTTTTAATATTTTTGCTATAATTTTTATCATAAATCTTTAAAGTTTAAAAGGCTTCCCAAGGCCTTTTATGTCAAGGCAAAAACTTGTCACTAGACTTTGGAATACCTATAAATTTGGGTGAATTCCTCTCTTCTCAAGTCCCTAAGATGTCTCGAGGTTCCTGCACCTATCAGTAAGTGATGTTTTTAACTTGCCTGGTAAGGCTGTTGGGAATCCTGTAACTAAAGTAATAGGTGAATATTTCCAAGGATTTTATTAACCACCATAAATTATCTTAATTCATTAAAGTTGCTTGGTTATATCTTAGTCTATGAACATCTCTCTCAAATATGGGACTCCAGGCAAATCCTTGGTAATATAACCAGTTTCCAGTAATGTCCTCTTACAAGAACAGATTTTTATTGAACTTCTGCAAATAGAATTATTGTTATGAAAATGACACCTTCAACTAACCAGTATAATACATGATGATGATATATACAATTATTTTATTAATGCACACAAGTATGTACTGAGATTCAAAGGGTAAATTATTTTTCCTCTTTTGAGCACATGGCAATATGGAAAATAAAAAGTAATTTTATGTAGTAGAGCTACCTTATGTCAAGATGGAGAATTAACTTTGAATATCAAAGATTGGACTTTGTGTCATTGGTCAAGTAATCAATTTCCCAGTGCTACTATTTAGCCAGCTTTATAGATGACTGCAATAAGGGGAAAAGGTTTAAAAATATAGTATTATGCCTATTTAAAAATACATCGTGGGGGGAGGGGAGAGGCAGAGGCAAGGAAGGAGAGCAGTTTAGACAAGAACCTAGTATAAAGGAACCATGGACATGGACAACAGGTGGGATTGACTTTGGGGGGAATGGGTGGGTGGGAAGGGGGACAGAGGGGATCAAAAAGGGGATGGATATAATACAACAACAATAACATTTTTTAAAAATACATTGTAGGGTATGGTACTTAAAGCTTAATTTTTCACAATGTCTAATGGGAAACAAAGCGCACTCAGAGTAGTGAAAAGAATCAATTGTCAACCTAAGCTATAGGAAATAATTAAATATATAGATTTTAAAAACCTCCAAAACCAAGCCAAATGAGCCCTACCTACTCGATACTCTAATTTTTTCCTGAAACTTTTCCGAAACTGTAAATAATTCCATGCCACACTGCTCTTAAACATAGCAAATGAAAACATCTTACTGCAAAATTAAAATATGTGCTGCTAATTGTAAATACTTTTTAAATATTGAGTATATAAAAATGTTAAAGTAAACCATTCATATGTTATTGAAAATAACGAAGAATGCATGAGTAGAGTTGATAATTTTTGTAGTATATAAAACATAATATATGAATTTGAAACAACAAAGATTTTTAAAGACATTTCAGAAGGATATTTTAAATATGGTTGTCTTTCACCTACCTCCAGCTGGGGACCTGGCTGGAGATTTGGCTTGCAACTTGGTTATGTGCCCTGACCATGAATTGAACCAGAGACCTGTGGGTTTGCATTCCCATGCCTTTCCACTGAGTCACTAGCCAGGGCTAAAAATTTCAAATTTTAGAAAAGGTAAGGGGAATCTACCACATGTTTCATCATTCACGATCTATTTTGAAGCTTAAGGGTATGAATCAGAGATGTAGGATAGTTAACAAATATAGACAATATAGTTTCTAGGGTTTTTAGAAAATGGCAAAAATTACTTTTGTAGAAATAAGGATGGTGAAAATGTTTGACCTAAGAATAAAGGAGCTTATTTTTAAGACAGGCTTAACTCATTGAGATGGAGCAAAAGTTTGTTAAATATGGTTTAACTCACATAATTAACCTACTTTTATCTAACTAGTATTTGTAATTCCCTGAACACTTATTCACTGAATCAACAAATTTGTTAAATTCTCTTTATGTATAGCATATTTTAAATTCTAATATGATCAACAAAATTATCTGTTAGAAGATGTCCTGAGATGGTTGCTGTGAAGAGATAGACACACATAGGCAGCTGTAGGTGCTGCAGCAAAATTAGCTAATTTTATTCTGTATAATTAAAAATAAATAGCCTTAGGGGTTTGAATAGTCATATTTAATGCTTCACCTTAGGGCAAGGCATAGCTTTGTATCTTTATGCATATATCTATATATGTGTAGGATTTCATTTAGAAACTAATTTCTAATTAAGAACTTTTTTTTCCCAGTTGAATACTTTAATAATTTTTTTCTTTTTGCACAGCTATATTTCTTTAAATGAAATGAAGGCTGACCTTTGTCATTAACACAGAATTTACCTAATCAGGTTTTTGGGTGATGCAGATGCTACATTGCTTGAGATAAATGCACATATATATTATTTATCAAAGTATAAATGTAATGCAGTCCTAATTGCTAATGTTAAGCTTATCTGCATGAACTATAGTTAATATCTATTCTGGGTGAAGTAGATTTTTATTAAGATATTTTTCATTTAGTAGAGCAAGTACATGCTAATAGTTGTGTCGGTAATTCAAACATGTCTTGCTGTAGGTAGAAACAAATGGAAAACTAAAGAATGATGGTGCTCTTTGTCTCTGAAACTTGCTAATTGCAGAGCTATTCATATATATATATATATATATATATATATATATATATATATAATATATATAGATTTTTGTTAGCAATTTATGTTTTAAATAGCAACCAACTGGTCATTGGTGTGTTGTGAAATAGTCAGTCAATCTTTAGGTTAGAAAAAATGCTGACAATGAAGAACAACTTGGATGGAAGCTGCAAACTACTAAACTATATGATTTGTGTACAATATATATTCTCATATTAGCATGTAAACTAGATGAGACTCTTTTCAAATAGAAGGAAATATACATTTTCCAGTTATAAAGGCCCCCAAACTGGGGATGCTTGGGAAAAGGAATTAATGTTATAATGAACTTTATTATTGAAATGTGAAAATACCTAATCTCTACCTCAACAGACTCTTAAATAATTCAGGGGTTAGTGTAGGACCACATAGGAATTCAACCACAAGTTTAAAAAACGGCTAAAATATTATTTTACAAAATTATTTAAATCCTAGGGATTTTTATTTTTTACCTCAACTTAGTAGACATAACAATTTCTACTCTGGGGACCAGCTGAGCATTGCAAGTGTCATTATTTCTGAGGGCTTCAACTTGTAAAACACATCTAGAGGAAAAATAGAGGGTATTGAAAGAAATAAGAACCTATGCACAGCCAAAATAACTAAATAAATAAAATCAATCTACTACTTAAGATGGAAAACTCCAAAAATAGTAAGTTGTAGTTCCATAGCTTAAAATAAAGTTGAGTTGTTCTATTAGAGTGGGGAGGATCTGATTCAAAAACCAAAGAACTGTTTTTTTGAAGACTGTAAGAAAATTAGTATTTTTTTAATTATGCTAGCACATTCCAGGAGAGATAACATTGTTGTTGAAGGTATTTTTTTGGTCATTAAGGTATTATCAATGTAATACTGAAAAGTAATGGTAAAATAATTTAAAATGACATTAAATATCATAAAGTTTCAAAGGAACTAGAGATCACTTCACTTCATCAAGAAAGAGTAGATGAGGTTTGAGGTGCTGTGTCATTCTGGTTTGGATTTGCATTTCCAGGATGATTAGTGATGTTGAGCATTTCTTCATATATCTTTTCACCATTTGTATATCTTCTTTGAAGAAACATTTATGAAAATTATTTGTCTATTTTTAAGTGGGTTGTTTTTATTTTTCTATTGAGTTGTAGGAGTTTCTTTATATTTTGAAACTAAAACCCTTATCAGATATGATATACATATAGTTTACAATCATTTTGTCTTATTCCATAGATAACCTTTGCATCCTATTGTCTCCTTTGCTGTGTAGATGGTTTTTAGTTTGATATAGTCCCATTGTCAGTTTCCAGTTTTGTTACTTGTGTTGTTGGTGTTCAATTAAAAAAAAATTATGCTGAGGGCCTGGCTGGTGGCACAATGGATGGGTGCCTACCTGCAAACCCAAAAGTCGCTGGTTTGATTCCCCAGCCAGGGCTCATAACCAGGTAACCATACATTGATGTCTCCCTCCCTCTCTGCCTCTCTCCCTTCCCCTTCCTCTGAAAATAATAAATAAAATCTTTAAAAAAAAGAAGGAAATTATGCTGAAACTTTATTATGGAACTTTTCCACTTTGCTTTTTCCTAAGACTCTTATTGTTTCAGGTCTTATATTTAAGTCTTTAATCCATTTTGAGTTGAGTTTTGTGTAGTATCAGGTCAGTCCAGTTTGTTCTTTTGCATGTGAATTTCTGGTTTTCCCAACATCAGTTGTTTTAAAGTCTACCCTTTTCCATTGTGCAGCTTTGACAGCCTTGGCAAAATCACTTAGACATGGATTCTTTCTGAGCTTGTATTCAGTTCCATTGATAATATGTCTATATGCCAGCTATTTACTATTAGCTTTATAATATGTTTGAAATCAGGAAGTGTGAGGCCTCCAGCTTTGATATTTTACTTTTTGTCAGGAGCATTTTTGTTATTCAGGGTCCTTTCTGATTCTGTATGAATTTTAAGACTTTTTTCTGTTTCTGTAAAAATGCCATTGTGATTTTCACGGGCATAGCTTTGAGTAAAGGTCAAATTAAAATTCTTCCTATTATAAGGAAATTGCATTTTCAGACATCTTCTAATGTTCAAGTTGATTTAATAGCAGAATTATACATTCACTTTGAAAATATTTTACTCAAAAAGCATTCATATCTTTATTTCTTTAGGAAAATTTTTTATGTTGTCTGTTCCATTTTGCTGGTTACACAGGTTAAATTTTATTCATTTTCCTATAGACTTGCATAGATGTTGGAAAAAATGTCTATTCATTGATTTTCATCTTTTGTAAATTACAAAGGTAAACTTGGTAGATGACAATTGACAAATTTAAAAGCATAAAAATATTTCCATGATGATGGTAAAGAAACTGATCAAACCTAGTATTTCTACTCTATTCATGGAGTATGTTCCAGACCCCCAGTGGATATCTGAAACCTCAGATAATATCAGGTCTTATATATACTATGGTCTTTCCTATACATGCATATTTTAAAAAAAGATTTTATTCATTATTTTTAGAGAGAAGGGCAAGGAGGGAGGAAGAGAGGGAGAGAAATATCAATGTATGGTTGCCTTTCACCTTCCTCAAGCTGGGGATTTGGCTGGAGACCTGGTCTGCAACTTGGTTATGTGCCCTGACTAGGAATGGAACCAGTGACACTTGGGTTCATAGGCTGGTGCCAATCCACTGAGCCACACCAGCCAGGGCTATACACGCATATTGATAATAAAATATAATATATAAATTGACCCAGTAGGGGATTAACAATAGTAACTAATAATAAAATGAAAGTTATAACAATATAGTACTCCAATAAAAGTTATTTGCATTGTTTTGGCACCATTGTTAAGTAAAGCAAACATTACTTCAGCACAAGTGCTGCAATGTCACAACAGTCAGTCTGATAGCCCACAAGGCAACTAAATGACTAAGGCAGGTGGAGTGTCTACAGCATGGGTGCATTGAACAAAGGGATGATTCAAGTCCCAGGCAGAACAGCGTGGAAAAGGATGAGATTTCATCACACTACTCAGAATAGTATAGCATCTAAACCCTAGGAATTATTAATTTCTTGAATTTTCCATTAATATTTTTGGGCTTGGGTTGATCATAGTTTACTAAAAGTACGAAAAGTAAAGCTTCAGATAAAGGTGGACTCCTGTATAACACCATCATCAATATGCCTAACTTATAGCCCTTAGAAAAAATAGCTGAACAGATTAAAACTGACCTGATAAAGAATATGTAAAAATCATGGTCCACACTCCCTCAAAATTTGTTTATAAAATATTAATAAAATTATCATTTGAGGTCCTTGCTTAAACCTATATATTTTGTAATTTTTTGTAAAAATCACAGTTCTTTAGAAGATTGTAATAAGTAATTGCAGTGGTAGTATACAGAGGTTCAACTATTGCAAAATTAAACAGACAACAGAATATTCTTTCAAGAAATACAAACATTAAAAAGTCATTGGTTCAATTCCCCAGCCAGGGCACATAAACAGGTTGCAAGCCACATCTCCAGCCAGGTCCATGCTGGAGGCAGGTGAAATGCAACCATACTTGATGTCTCTTTCCCTCTCTGCCTCTCTTCCTATTTCTCTCTCTAAAAATAATAAATAAAATCTTTAAAAAGAAAGAAACACAAATATTAATATTTTCTTTGAAATAAACCTTCTAAATAAAACGATTTTCAAAAAACTAAAATATCACTCACTCATAAATGGTTACATTTTAAATTCTTTAGTTAAAGTGTCAATTCAAAGATCTTTTACTAGAAATAAGATTTTTATTATTATAGAAGATAAGTTCAATAGTGGATCAGTATTATTTGAAGATATATATGAACAGTGAATATAATTATTGAGTAGTTCCAAATAGTTATGCAGGTCACTGAGCAACTTTTACACTTGAAAAATGAAATGGGTAGAGGAAATAAATGGTGATAGGCAAAGACTTGACTTGGAATGGTGAACACAATGTACAAATGTGTTTTAGAATTGTGCATCTAAAACCTTTAAAATTGTGTTAATCAGTGTTTCCCCAATAAATTCAATAAAGATAAAATAAATAATAAAATAATCAAATTAATCATAAGATGTAAATGGCATTATAAAACTTAATACTTGTGCCTGTGAACCCAAAGGTCATTGGTTCGATTCCCCAGCCAGGGCACATAACCAGGTTGCAAGCCAGGTCTCCAGCCAGGTCTGTAGCTGGAGGCAGGTGAAAGGCAACCGTACATTGATGTCTCTCTCTCTCCCTCTCTCTGCTTCTCTCCCTACTCTTCCCTCTAAAAATAATAAATAAAATCTTAAATAAAAAACAAAAAACTTAGTACTTGCATAGTGATTAGAGTTTCAGTTTCCCAAGTTCATTCCAGTTTCTATTAAGAAAATTAGATGAAACTGGTAATATATATAATTAAAACACTGACTTTCCAAGTGCTAATTATAAAATTAATACACAAAGTTCATATTTGTCAGAAGTAAATTTTACTCTTACCACTATTATTATTATTATTTTTTAACATTTTTATTTATTATTTCCAGAGAGAGAGGAAAGGAGGGAGTCAGAGAAGGAGAGAAACATCAATGTATGGCTGCCTTTCACCTGCCTCCAGCTATGGGTCTGGGTGGAGACCTGGCTTGCAACTTGGTTACGTGCCCTGACTGGGAATCCAGCCAGTGACTTTTGGGTTTGCAAGCCAGCACCTATTCATGGAGCCACCAGCCAGGGTTATTCTCAATATTATTATTGTTACATTTTCATTGCATTGTATTGCAATATATAAATATGTATTTGCAATGATGCCCGCTTCCAAGAAAAATTATATTAGAACAGATATAAAAGACATGAAGTGATATTGTGTATGTAGTAAAAGTATAAATTATCATCAAACTGGAGGCATTAAATGCCATATATTAATTTGGCCATTCTGTCTTGGTATATAAATGAGTGTATGTATATACACATATGTTTATATATAAGGGGCACATCAAAACAAGCAGAATTATCTTCTGGAGGGTGGGCTTTTTGTAGTGCAGGCTTCCCCTGCTAGGTGAGTGAGCATTTTAGGAACCCATCTGTGTCACAGTACCAGCTGGCATTGTTGTGAGAAACTGTCATTTGGCTTCCGTGAATCAGTTTTGAAAATTCTTTCAACCTGTTTGCCCATTGCATGATGTGTGATTTACAAGTATACTGCTGAGTGTTCAGCAGTTTTTGACCAAAAACAGCATGAGTCTTGTGCTTCATGCTCCTTGTTCACAGGATCTCTCCCCCAGCAACTTATTTTGTTTTCAAGATGAAAAAAATCCTTAAAAGGAAACATTTTGCTGATGTGAAAGAGGTGAGATAGAAAATGGCAGAAGCACTAAAGGGCATCGAAATCAACAAGTGTAAAAATGGTTTTGAGCAGTGGAAAAAGTCTCAATAGGCATATTGCATCAAATGGAGAGTACTCTGAAAGTGTTGAAGTTTAAACTTGTAAAAATAGATACAGAATTTTTAATAAATAAGTTCTGATTTTTGGGTACCCTCTTGTATGTACTGTACATATATATTGATAGATTTGCATATACATATGTTTATGTGTTAGGGTGAAAGAAGGTATACTTCTCTGAATGATTGCAGATAATCCTTAAATTTGCAATTAGTAGATTATAATAAATATAAATATCTCAGATATTTATTTGCATGTTAAATCCATTCAACTGTAAAATTTTATAAGGTTGTTTTGAAAGTTTATTAGAGGCAACTTACATTTATCCCGCAAAGTACCAAATAAACTAAGTTTGACTTTCATTTTACCCAACAATGTAATGTATTATAAAATTATTCAGTTTTTAGGATAAGAACATATAAATTTGTTCAAAATGTCTATATAGGTTTATCCAACATGGTAAGAGAACCATTGCTTTAGTCCTTGAGGGCTGAATTATATGTAATACTTGACCTGTCTCTACTTAGGTACTTACAGGTGAATTATCAGGCAATTACAGGTCAGTCAAAATTTGTCTGCTATTCAGAAAGCAGAAAGTGTGAACTATTAGATAAATTCAGTGTATGTGTAAAATGAACCAAGTTGTAAGTCTAAATATAGAGCCATTGTAGTTCCTGAATTACATTCCTTGCCTGTCCTATGTTAGCAATTTAAGAGAATAATTGGCTAGATTTAGAGCTATTAAGGCATAACCTTAAAGAAATAACTTTAATACTTGATAACATAAGTAGACACATTTATTAGTAATAAAAGTGGCAAGATGTATTATTAAATTATAGGAGAGAGTAACAGTGAACTATGGAAAATTATAATAAAGGTGGTTTAAAATTCTCAATGGAAATATGCATTTGCTGCTTTAAGATCTGAGAACAAACGTTTAACTAAAACTTTTTAGTAAATAATGTTAAAATTTTTTTTAATCAAAGCATAGAAAAGTTGAAATGTATTTGGTCTAATTATTTGTTTACTTTGCTGTACATATTTAGTTAATTATGAAATAGGTCAGCAATCATTTACTAGAATCTACAAGAATCTATATGTGATTTGATTACTTCAATTAAAGTTTGTTTTATGAATGATTACATGTTTTAACATTTAGAGACTGCAGGATGCTCTGTCTAGTTTGAATATATTTCTGTGCTTAATTTCTTTATATGTATGAACTCTCTTAGTATAAGCTTTGCTTCTTAATTCAGTGAAATGACTTTTTTTGGATCCATAGTTTAGGCTACAACTTTTTCCAACTACCTTTCCATCCAAATACCAGAAAAAATGCTGATGACAGGACTGTAAGACCAATCAATTTTTGTAATTAGTTCAGTTACTTACACATATGCTCCCCATTCACACTTAAGGTACTGGATGTTATTTTAATGCTTATAAAATGAATGGTACATTGCAAAACACAAAAATAGCAGTTAAATTAAATTATATCTATTGCATTGTTTCTTGAAAAAAAAACACAATGAATATAATATATATTTAAGAACCTGGGCTCTTAAGTGAATTTCAAGTATGTCACTATGATACAGCTCATTGAATGAAAGCTTATTTCCATTTATGAAATGATACATGGAAATGGTGAAATAGTAAAAATATTCTGATGAATAGCCCCCTGTTCATCAGAAATGGGGGGCTCTGTTCCATCACACCTCCCCCCACGTTAAGAACTAGGACATGCACTCTGGGCCCTCAGCTTAGTCTCAACAAGCTTTGCTTGTTCCCATTCAGCAATAGAACTCTCAGAATATTAGTTACCCAGAAGGCTTTCTGTCACATAGTAGAAGCTCTCTGATTTATATAATTGCAGAGATTTCTTACTTAAGGTCAGTTATTAGGTTATGAGTCACATCTCTTAAAAATTAAATATAGCCATCTTTATCTTTCTGCTCCACCTGAGGAACCAATGTGTCATGCTTATTACCCAGCACATAAATTGCTCTCTAAAATGAATTAGATTTATTTGGCCTGAAAAACTTTGATAATTAAATTAAACATGATTTTAATTACACTTGTACTTTAAGGGAAAAGGCAACGATGCTTCACTACTACAGGAGGGAAATGCAGCTCCACTACTTCAGAGATGATCCAGCTTTACTTTCACATAGTGGTGGTAAAAATGTAAATATTCTGGCAACTGCTCTACAAGTTACCTATATATTTTTATTAAAGCTCTATGCTAATTTCCAGTACAAACACTACTTTTATATTTAATATAAAACTTATTTCAGTCCTTACATGGGATAGAGCTTTCTGGCTATTTTGAAATAATATTAATGTCATTAACTGAGCTTTTATAATATATTTCATTTCCTAACTTCAAATTATTTTTTTCAATAAATTGAAATAATGAAATAATATATATTCAATAGCTATTGTGATTACAATCTTTGGGAATGAAAATCTAAACCTTATCTCCATGCCTTTATAAATATGTGCCCATAGGCTTCTCGCTTAATAACATTTTATCTATAATTCAGAATAATAAGATACATACATAAGTTAGCACAAAGCCTGAAAAATTGTAATCAGTCAGAAAAATATTTAGTATTTTAATCTTATTTTACTTGTATAATATTTCCTATACAAACTGCCTAAGTTTTCTTTGAAACCCTGATAATTTTATTTTATTTTAAATTTGCCTTAATCTTTATTTGGTGTGTATCTCCAATGATAATTTCTACTTCAGCTGACTAAAGTATAAAAAGCATTAAAAATATAAAAGGGTAGAAAGAATCTATAATCATAGAATTTTATATACTATATACCTTTAAAATAATCTCATCCAGCACCTCATCCATTAGACAGAGACTAGTTACATAAAGTCATTAGCAGGCTAGTGATTAGAATTGTTATAATGGTGACATTAAAGCAATTGATGTAGAACACAAAATTACTCCAAAATATATACAACTATTGAACTTTCATTGATTTTCTTATATAAATATATATTCCTACATATTAATAATTATAAATTATAAAAATTCTTATCCTATTACTCTAGTAGTATACACACATACACTTTTTCACATTAAAAAAAATATTTTTTAAATTATTTTTTGACAGAATGGCAGGGAGGGAAGAAAAAAGAGAGTGAAACATCAGTCTAAGGTTGCCTTTCACCTGCTTCCAGCTACAACCTGGTTATGCTGGAGGCGACCTGGTTATGAGCCCTGGCTGGGAATCAAACCAGCGACCTTTGGGTTCCCAGGTCTGTGCCTTATCCACTGTGCCACCAGCCAGGATTTAACATTTTTAAATACCTTTCTTTTCTTCACTTCCTACTGATTATAGGTTACAAGCAACTATGTATATTTGCCTAATTAGTTTAATTGTATGCATATTTGCTGGGATATTTTATCAGTTGAATCTGTCACTATAGGAATTCAGAACATTATGGAATATTATGTTAAATATCAATTCCTGTATAACAAATTATTTCCTAACTTTTTGACATCTAGTAACAGCATTAATAATCTCTATTTCTACAGATCAGGAAACTAAGTGATTCATAGCCAGGTCTTCTGACTCTAGTCCCGCCTGGGGCTGCCTTCCAGTGGTGGCTAAAGCAGCTGCCTTTTCCTGTGATGGTCAGCGCTATTCAGGGAAGACTCCCCCAAAGGAGTGAGCAGGGCAGAGGATGAAAGAGCAAGATGCAAATCAATATTGTGTAACCTGGTCTTGGAAGTAACATCTCATAGCATAACTTTTGTCATTTTATCTTTATCAAAAGCTAGTTACTACCTACTGCTTGTATTCAAATGGAGGGTACTACACAGGCGTACAGGGCTGTTAGAGGCCTACTGAAGAAATTATAAATGAAGTGGTTTCACTAGTCTCTACACTCACAATATCATTGTCCATGTTCATGTGGCTTTGTTGAAAAAAACAAAACAAAACAAAACAAGGCCCTCGCTGGTGGCTCAGTGGATTGGCACGGGCCTGAGAACTCAAAGGTTGCTGGTTCGATTCCCAGCCAGGACATATAACCAGGTTGCAAGCCAGGTCTCCAGCCAGGTCCCTAGCTGGAGGCAGGTGAAAAGCAACCATACATTGATGTTTTCTTCCCTCTCTGCCTCTCTCCATTCCCCTCTCTGGAAATAATAAATAAAATCTTAAAAAAGAAAAAAAAATTCATGCAAAAAAACAAAACAGGCATTTTATCCAAAGTACTTTATTTTTTCCTTAATACATTATAAAATTATTGTATTCCTTAACACTCACTAAGAACAATGTTCTTCCTTTTTTGTGTGGCAACTGAAATTCTTATAGAAGGCAAGATGATATTTAATTTGTGAAGAGCATGAAGATTTACTTTCTATTCTCAATTATATAAAGTTGAAAATCTATTTATATTTAAATTTTCTTTGCTTGTTGTTTATTAGCACCTGTCCATTTCAAACTGACTTTATCACTTTATAATTTGCTTTTTTGGGGACCAAACATGTTAAATTCAGCTTAGCAATATGCTATTAAAAAGTATCTTTTGCTCTCAGAAGCACAAATCAAACCTTTAATACACAAAAATCTATAAAATATCCCAGCAGTGTACTTTTTGATTAAACTAAGTTTTCACTAAACATTATAATAAAGACTAAATGAATTGTTGTCTTTCTACTTCCAACTCATTGATAGAATATTGAAAATGCACAGATGAGAATCTAAGAGAAGAAAATAAATTTATTAATGGAGAAGCCAAAAATCTTAGTGAAGGAAATTTAAAAGACATAAAAATGTGAAATGATGTATAATTCAAAAATATTCCTAAAACCAGCAAAAGTGTATACTCATAAATCATAATAAAATATAATTTAGATATTTGAGTGGGATAATTTGCTTTAAAAGAGAAACAAGCACTTCACAAATTTCTGGGAAGCTCATGAATTAAAATTTTTGTTGGGAAGATAAACTACTAGCACTGTGTAGTAATAGTGCTAATAGTTTGAAGTCAGGTGACTATATTTGTTTTTGATTTCATTTTCATTTTATGTCATGGTCAATGTAATATCTAGATGCATTGTTAAAATAATAGTTATGAGAATGCTTTTATAATTTAACAGTGTGATTCCAACACTGCCATAGAACTCTCCTCAGCAAATTAGAGTAGGATGCCGAATTTGAGAAGCCAAAATTCCATTTGCATAAAGTTCCTTTCTATTATTTTAATTTGTAATTAGCTAAGTAGTTCATTACCAGAAGAATTAAAAGGTGTCAGTAAACAAACAAAACCGTCTTTAAACTATGAACAAAAGATAACCATGATTAACATTTTTTTTTTTTTTTTTTGCATAGCCTCTCAGGCTACATTCAGTACAGATATTTGCCTATCTATATATATTTCTAACTAAATTTATCCCTAACATTTTCTGCTATATGATCTACTTGTAATGTAAATGTTGATAGGAAAATGCCCATATAAACTGACTTCCTGTCATAGACATACATGCAGAAGTTCAAGCCTTGTATTCTTCTCTTTCTCATTATTTTCTTTGCAAATTCTTCCTCCTACCCTCCTTCTTTAATCTCAGTAGGAATTGGGGTAGTGGATTTATGAGTAAAAGAATTAAGAAAATTTGAATGAATACTAAACATTAAATTTGGATTTGTATAGTACTACTATGCGAGACTACTCACAATAATTATGTCATAAATAATGTGCATGGTTATTGTTTTTGCAAATGTATAGTATAACATAGGTATCTTTTAAGGAAATGTTAGTTGTCTACTTCTATGTAGACATTTACCAAAAAATTAGCAATATAAAAACAACAAAAATTATTGCTTAAAATTTTTTTCTCAGTTATAGAACCTTGAGACTTATCAAAATCTGGGACCTTTAATGTATTCATTTAAATACTTAAGTATTTAATGTAAGTACTACATTATTATGATTTAATAAATTTTAATTAAGATATATTTTAAAATAAAACATTTATTCTAATGTTTTATTAAGAAAATAAATCTTAGCCCAGGCTGGTGTCTCAGTGGAAAGTTGATGGCCTGCGAACCCAAAGGGTGCTTGTTCGATTCCCAGCCAGGGCACATAACCAGGTGGCAATCCAGGTCTCCAGCCAGGTCCCCAGCTGGAGGCAGGTGAAAGGCAACCATACATTGGTGTCTCTCTCCCTCTCTGTTTCCCTCCCTTCCCCTTTCTCTAAAAATAATAAATACAATCTAAAAAAAAAGGAAAATAAATTTTAATTGCAGTGATACTATCTAAAATTCTATACTTATGGTGTATGTATGTGTATATACATATATTTACATAATTTATGTGGAGAATGAATTAAATCCAAAACTTAAAAAATTATTTTAAAAATTATTTCTGTGGTCTTTATTCTAGTTACTTTATACTAGTGCTATGGGTTATGAATATAAAATTATTACATTTAAATACTAATCACATATTATATCCTATTATATATACATTATATTTGTAAAACTTATAGAGGTTTAGTATGAAATAATCAACACATCTTTATTTTATGAATAATTGGATTTACTAAGATAATAATAGTTAGAAATTTTCTGAAATAGAAAAAATCACAGGCTTCACTCAAATGCTGCTATTCTTAAAGTGTGTGTGCTTCTCTTTGTGAGGATAAAATTTAACTCCACCATGCCACTAGGGAAATTAAACTTTGAAACATAATCTCAAAACAGAGAAATGAAGAAATTGCTTATATCATGCACTAAGAACTAGCCTCTTATAATAGAATACTCCTATTTAAATGGCCACCTTAATAATCCTCTTGTACTTTTTGGCAAACTTTTATCACAGATTCAACTCCCTAATTATTAGAGGTGAAAACTAGGACCCATCTCAGAAAGGTTAGTTGGCTTGAAAATTGTTACTTTACTAATGTACAAATTAAAAGTAAGAAAAGGCAGTCTCTTAACTCAAGGCCCTCTTTAATTTTCTCCATATTAAACAGCCTTCACTTTTTCCTATTCTAATACAAACTTACTCATTTCTTTTTGAAAAGATGCTGTAATTTTGAGCACTAATAATACACACTGTAACACTGTATTAGTACTATTGTATGTTTTTAATCCACCCTGCCACACACTTATACTGCTATGAATTATAATATAAGCACACTATGACTTTGCTACCTTAAAATGGTCAAGCATCAAATTTTTCTCAAAACGAAGTTTTAGAAAATAGTAAAACAAATAATTCATTATATGTGCACCTAAAACTAGTAAAATATTGTTTATAGCAGTCAAAATAAACTAGTTATAATGTCCTTTAAATAGGTGTCTGAAAATGAGAAATTATTGAATAAAACATGCATTTAAATTTTCCACAGGATATTATTGATCATTTCTCTGGCTCTTAATGTGCACTCTTTCTTTATCTAGCAAAGAAGACATAATAAGCAATGTCAATCAAATGTAATTGGATCACCTAATCTAAGCTAATTAAACTCAAAGAGTCTTCCCAGTAGAAACCATACTAATGTGAGATTGTCAAGTTTTAGCCTGATAGAAGAACAAGTATGAAGGTTACCAGCCTAAGAACACATGACCAGGAAATGTCAGTTTGTAAGTCATGAAAGATCTCAGTGGTCTGAATGTTTGTGTCTGCTCCATGCCCCCAATTTATATGTTGAAATCCTAACTTACAAATATGATAGTATCAAGAGGTAGGCTTTCAGGACGTGTTTAGGTCATGAGGGCTGAGCCCACGTGAATGGAACTAGTGCTGCCATATAAGAGGCATGAGAGAGCTCCCATCCCTCTTCCACCGTGTGACTATAATAAGAAACTTGGAAAATGGCCCTCACTTGGTTATGCTGGCACCATTAACTCAGACTTAAATCTTCCAGAACATTGACCAATACATTTCTGCTGTATGCAAGAAACCCACTGGTAGCATTTTGTTATAGCAACCTTAATGGACTAGGAAATTTAGACTCCATATTTGAGGAGTCTGGATTTTGTCCCAAAATCAAAGAGAACCAATAAAGGGTATGAAACAAGAAAAAGCAGGGATACATTTTTGGAAGACTTTCTCTAGCTGCCCAGGGAGGCATATATTGGAACGTAGTCAGACGGTACAGCAATTAAGTTATGGTAGTAATTTAAAATGGAAATAGTTTTTGAAAACTCTAATGCCATTGTGGGTCAAGATGGGTAATTAAATCCAAGTCCGCTGCTCATTAAAAGAGGGGAAGGGGTCAAGTTCACCTTCAAGATTTCACCATGAGTTATAACTGGATTTATGGTAGTATTCTTCAGTAAGAACAGGAATTTATGATGTGCAAGGTACGGTAAGGTAAATTTCCACAGGCAATTTACACAATTTTTTTCCAAACTGAAGCAATTTATGCAAATTATATAAGGTGAGATTGAGGAAATTCTTGATTGGTATCATTATTTAGAGATAAATTATAAACATTTATTGACCTAAGTATTATTTTAAAATAGTGAAATAAAAATATTACAAGTCTGCATTTCTAGCATACTACTTTGGAAAAAGTAAGTCCTGGCTGGTGGCACAGTGGATAAGGTGTCGGCCTGCGAACCCAAAGGTCGCTGGTTCAATTCCCAGCCAGGGCATGTAACCAGGTTGCAAGCCAGGTCTCCCGCCAGGTCTGTAGCTGGAAGCAGGAGAAAGGCAGCCATACATTGAGTCTCCCTTCCTCTCTGCCTCTTTCCCTACCCTTCTCCCTGGAAATAATAAATAAAATCTTAAAAAAAGAAGTAAATTATAATTAGTGGGCATATGTTTTATTCCACTCACTTTTATAATGTTTACTCTCAAATTTGACCTCTGAATGATTTCTTGATGAAAAATATAGTAATAAAAGAGTTTAATTCACCAGATGCTCTACTCTTATGTACTTAAAACTATAATTCAAAGACCTATAGCTTGCTATTTTTGCCTCTCCTTATAGTTTTTATTAATTTTAATTTTTGAAGGAATCGCATTTATATTTTAGAGAATAAACAATAATACTATTTTCTTATTCCTTTACTAAATTTAACAGTATTTTCTCTTTTTTTTCTTTTATATATTTTCATCTTGGTATTTGGTTTCTTGTGAAATAGCATCACTCTTTCACTAGTTTTATTAAATATATTGTTTTTAAATATGTGATACCTTTTCTCCCTGCAACAATTCTCAGTGAATCATCAGAAGTACTAGATAACTTTCAAAGAAAAATTACATATATTTGTGAAATAAGTTACTAAAGCTTTCTGTCATGCTAAAAATGGACTGCTCAATTCTAATATCTAAATGTACAGATGTCACATAATAAATTGATCAGCATGTAATAAAATCATTAACTAAAGAACCATAACTAATAATTACTTTTGGGTCAGGTAACAAAAAAAGGAAAATTGTCAGACACACTAAAATAAATTTAACATTTGAATAACCAACCAATGGATTATTATAGATCAAAATTATGCTTCTTATGGATTTAAGGGTATGATTCAATAAGTCTGATCATTTGTACATTAATGCACTAATTATTGGGATAGCCAGAAAGTTCTTTTTTTATTTCTGTAAGGTGGGTCTAGTAGTGCTTAGTTGTCTTAACTTCATTCAAAACAATTTTGTTAGATTGTATTGTGACAGCTGTCATATCAGTGTGTATTTTAAAAAAGACATCGAAATTGGTGAATTTTTGAATATTGAAAATGGAAGAAAATAAGCAACATTTTAGCATATTATGCTTTATCAGTTCAACAAAGGTAAAAACAGAACTGAAGCAAAAAATTTAAAAAATGATTTGTGCAGTGCATGGAGAAGGTGCTGTGACTAATCAAACACATCAAAAGTGGTTTGCAAAGTTTCATGCTGGAGATTTCTCAATGGAAAATGAAATTTCCACCATCAGGTAGATTGGTTGAAGTTGATAGTGATCAAATCAAGACTTTAATTAAGAACAATCAACATCATACCACATGGGAGATAGTTGACATACTCCAAATATCCAAGTCAATAAAGTTATTAATGAAAATAAAAGGTGTCTTTACAGAAAAATCCACACAAATTTCTTGACCAACCAATAATTTCATAACTAAAAACATGGGTGAAATTCTAAAGGCTAAGGTTAAAATACTATGCAGTTAAATAAATTCAAAAGAATTGTCTTACAAACTCATTGCATGATATAACAGTAGAAGTGCAGGGAAGTTTATCTCTTAAAAATATTAGCAACATCAATATAAATAATTTTAGGCTTTCATCATATTCTCACATAACTAAACCAATGAATAAACTAATGTAAAGTACACTTTTTATGTTTTCTTCTGTATAGTTGTGTTTAATTATTTTCTTTTATTTTGGTACTCTGAATTCAAAAATGAATTTGAAGTTTAATAGAGTTATAATCATTAGGGAGGTTTTTCTTAGTCTCTTTGGATTATAAGTACTGTATACATTTTCAGGAAAAGGAAGTTTATGAGGATTTGGGGATCAGATAATACTTTTTATGGCTTATTTTAAATGAAAAAATGAATAAAATTAAGTAAGATCTTCCAAGGCTAGAGATTTGAGAGATGTGTTTATTGCAATTAAGCCTTATCACAGGAATTCAACATGCAAGTTGAGGTTAATTCAAAGTATAAGTGATCAAAATACATTGCAAAAAACTTTAACTTTGGCGTATTAACAGATATGGAGTCTAGATATTTCTAAATAATAGTAACATTACAAATGTGATACAATAGAAATATTAGTTGGTTTAACAATTTTTATTTGTTTATTCTCATTATAGAATCTATTACTTTATAAATGTACAATAATTTGCAACTTGCTTTTCATGGATATTGCACTCATATATTATTTTTGTTTTTGCTTTTTAAATATATTTTAGTGATTTTGACAGTAGTGTTGTTTCAATTTTTTCCCTTTATCCCCCTCCACCCAGTATCCCCTATTCCTTCAGGTAATCCTCACACCATTGCTCATGTCCATGGGTCATATGTATAAGTTCCTTGGATATAGTGGTATTCCATTTTGTGAAGCATTTTATTAAATTATGATTTCATAAAACAAAAGCAGAACCTGAGATAAAGATTTGAGTTAAAGCAATTTATTTGGAAAGCAATTCAAAGAAGGCCTGGTAAGGAAAGTCAGGGTAAAAACTGGATCAATAGAAGATGATAAAGACTGTGTAAATGAATGAGTTGTTGTGGGAACATGGGAAAAACCCACTGGGGATTGAGAATACACTTCAAAAATTCACAATTAGGGCAAAATAAAGCTGGACTTTGGAGAAAGCCAAAGGATATTTCCCAAAAGTATTCATGTTTCAATAGTCACAGATTCTGTGATTATTTTAGGTTTTGTGACAAGATAGAATTAAGGTTACAGATGGAACTGAGTTTACTAATCAAGTGATTTTACCATTGAAGATCATCCTAGATCATCCAGGTGAGGGCAATGATATGACAAGGGTCCTAAAATGAGATTATTGAAATAAGGAAGGCAGAAGTGATGGAACCCAATGTAGCACCTTGAGAATGTGTTAAACAGCCTGTGATGACTATGAAGATAGAAGAGGATACAAACCAAGAAATGAAAACAGCATCTAGAATCTGGAAACAGTGCAAAGAAATGTATTATCCCATAGAATCTCCCAAAGGAACACAGTCCTGCCAATATCTTAATTTTACTATAATAAGTGCATATTACAGTTCTGACCTATAGAACTGTATAATAAACTTCTGCTACTTTAAACCACAAGAGAAGTAGGAACTAATACAGGGCCTTTGTCCATCATGTATCATTCCTCATTTGTTAAGGGTCACATCTGGACATTACCTTTCCTCATCCTAACTAATAAAACCTGCCATGATCCTGTAGTTAGCATTCTCTAAGGGGTAATGATTCAGGAAGACATTAACAGGGCAGGAAATGTCTGCAGGTACCCTCTAAACCAGGATACAGGGTACTGGTAGAAAACTGGTAGCATCCATTACATAAGTTCAGATCCTCTGTTTCTTGAAAAATGATAGACATTTTCTTTTCTGAAACATTGGGAATAGGTGGCTGACATTATACCTTAACTCATTAATACTTCCATATGTATTTCTAAAATATTAGATTAATTTCCTACATCACCTCAACAGAGTTTTAGTACAGTGTTCAAAATCAGAAAATTTAACATTGATGCAATAGTTTAATGTAAACTCAAGGATGAGAAATTGTTCATCTAGGATTTTCTACTGTTCCTTAATTTTCATAGGATAATTTTTATGGCAAAAAAAATTTTAGATTGGCTTTTTTTTTTCACTTCTGAACATTAAAATGTCATCCTTCTGTCTCCATCTTTTCACACTCTGGGTTGATATGTCATTTGTCACTTTTCTTTTTGCTTTCTGAGAATAGTGTATTAATCTGGCCACTTCATAATATTCCCTCTAAATTGGCATTTAGAAGTTTTACCGTGTTATTCCGTGACTTTGCTTTCATTTTAATTATCCTATTTGGTAGTTGACATTTTCTTAAATTCATAGGTCTTGATTTTTCATCTATTTTACAAATTGATCATTTATATTTCAACAAAAAATTTAGTGTTCTCTAATTATTTACTGTTAAAATTTTTATAAGGTCCCATATGTCCATTATGAGTTTTAAAATGCATTTCGAACTCCTTTTCTCTCAGGCTTGA
Organism: Noctilio leporinus; assembly: GCA_004026585.1. Taxonomy (NCBI): domain Eukaryota; kingdom Metazoa; phylum Chordata; class Mammalia; order Chiroptera; family Noctilionidae; genus Noctilio; species Noctilio leporinus. The sequence continues at coordinate 24,304 of PVIW01004943.1, read as the reverse complement.
AATCAGGCCATAAATAAAAAAAGTATCCAGTTTGGAATCTGGAGAAATGAAAGGTTGACAAAAGCTTGATTATAATCCATTGTTAAATTCATTTTTTCTTCTTCTTCAGATTTTAATACTTTGATCCTGGTGAATCTTTTTTGTTTTTGTTTCTGTTCCGTTGGCATGTCTGGAAACTTCTATTAAAAATCCTTCAATTTTATTTTATTTTTTAAGTCAGTCATTGGTTGATATCCTCTTCCTTCAGAATGTTTTAGTTTATTCAAGCTATTACTTAGAATGATAAAAATAACTTGGACTTTTTTGTGTCTCATATATTTATAGTTTTCTCTCAGCTCAAGGAGGTAGATTTTACTCCTAGAGTATAACCTGTACTGTGAGAGCATAGATCTTGGTGGCCTTTCAACTAACCCCCTGCAGATTTGCTATAGCATGTTCCAGACTAACCTCACTCCTCCTTCCAAGACTAAGTCTCCACTAAAGTCTTCTGCATTCAAATCATTATTTTCTGTTTCATATCTCAGCTCACATTTACACATGCACAATATAGAAGTTGACGAATTACTCAATGAGGACTGGATGCAGGCAGAATTTTGGCTGAACAAGTTTTTCATCTCTCTAAGACCCAGTCACCTTGTGAACTTACAACTTCAACCTGACAACATAACAGGGGACTACTAAAAAGCCCAAAGCAATATTTCTTTTAGAACTCTATTTTTCTTGCCAGCCATTTGAAAATTCCTTTTGAGAAAAACCATACCTATCTCAGTTCACCTCCCTTCTCTGTAGAACTTTTTTTGGGGGGCTGTCTTATATTTATTAAGAGCATCATGTGTATTTTCTAGCTTTTATTGTTTTTCAGAAGAAAGTTTGTTTTGATAGAAACTATTCAGTTACAACCCATTGTGGAAGTGCTGTTAGCAAATATTTTAAATACAGCTTTACAATTATATATAAGACCTTGCATATACATATAAGAAAATTAGGCAGCTTAAAAAATCTTATTTGATGATTATAAGTTAAAACTGTCATTTAACACTAATACAATAGAGTCAATATCAATATTGTATATTATTACTTAATATTGCTTGTTATACAGATACTTTTTACGTGATGTCAAATGAAGCATAACACATTTCTTCAAATATCACCAATAATAATGAATTCATGTATTTTTAGCCATATTCTTTAATAATTTGAGTATTTTAAGTTTGAGCCTGAGTGAAAGAGTTAAATTTTTATTTAAATTTAACATAATTTAAAAACACAATCTTCCATGTTATATAATTAAAAGCTTAAAAATACAAAAACACTGCAACACGCCAACAGAAGAAATTTAATAGCCTTTAATAGTAGATAGTTGAAAACATTACAGGGAAAAAGACTACTATTTTAATAAGGTTTTCAAAAGGATTTCATGAAAATTTATAGAAAACTAAGAGCAGTGACACTAGACCACAAAGTGTTCTCTTAAACATTTACAAGGTTTTATAACTGAAGATTGTATTTTTAAGTACAGTAATAAAAAGAAAAATTACTTCATTTCTTTGCAGAATCAATAAATGTTAAATAAAGAAACTATACCTTAGGTTAATCATGTAGAATTAAAATTTGGCTATTTGTATCTAGATATGTCTTTCCATTCTGAGCTTCAAAAAATATATTATTTGTTAGGTGCTCAACAGAATTAAAAATAATCTTTTCATTTTAAAAGTTACACAGGTTTTTGTTGCAAGTATCATGAAGAATGCCACTCATTTGACTCATAGAGCCTTAAGACAACCATATTAACCAAAATTTTATAATTGAGCTGGAATTCAATAACTGTTTTTTTCAAATTTAAAGAAGTAATTCTTCATTTTAGCATGTTCCAAATAATCAAGTTTGTTGCTAACTTTTATAAGTATCTGGTGATTGGCTATCTATGAAATTTCTTCTTTTTCTTTGCTTTTTTTCTTCCCATCTTTATTGCCACATATATATGGTATTGTTTCAATTCTGATTTCTATTTTAAAATGTATTTGTATCATTTTATACAAATACACTTGTAAACCAAAAATATTTTCACCAAATGGACGACAACACAAAATGCTTTCCCAAATTGAGACTTGCTGATTCAGCATGAATTTTTTTTCATTAAAAGACATTTACAATGAGACATTTCTTTAGGCGAGGCTATAATTTTAAATGAAAGTGAAACATGGTATACAAAATCAGAAAAGGAAAAATGACTGGCTTTTCTTGTCAGACTAACAAAAAGCACTTGAGTTTTAAGAAGTAGTGATAATGAAAGTAAAGTAGATAATGTGATATCTGCATCATATAAATATAAATTCTGAGAGGTACTCTGATAAACTGTATATATTGTTTCTCATAATTTCGATCTAAAAAATTATCACCATGTTACAAATAAAAAAATGGTGATGTTTAGAATTTGAGTAATTTTAATAAAGTCACACATTTCACAAGTTATAAGCTGCACATAGTGATAACAATGATGCTTATTATTTACTACTTTGATAACTCCCAAATATTAAAATCATAAAACCTGCATACTATTATCAAAGTATCTTACTAATCAAATACAAATGTGTAGATATACATTTGGAAAATAATCAAAACAATTTAAAATTAAATAAATCACTTGGCTGGTGGCTCAGTGGATAAGTGCCTGTGAACCCAAAGGTTGCTGGTTCAATTCCCAGTCAGGGCAAATACCCAGGTTGCAAGCCAGGTCTCCAGCCAGGTCCTTAGCTGGAGGCAGGTGAAGGGCAACCACATATTGATGTTTCTCGCCCTCTCTTCCACTCTCCCTTCTCCTCTCTCTAAAAATAATAAATAAAAATCTTAAAAAAAATTAAACCATGTTCGTAAGTTTTTTCTCTTACTTTCTGTGTTTCTCAATCCCTGCATACCCCACTCAGCTCCCCAACCCACTCCATTAACTGTCAGACCGTTCTCTATTTGTAAGTCTGTCTGTATATTGCTTGTTAGTTCATTCTGTTCATCAGATTCTCCATATAAATGAAATTATATGGTGCTTGCCTTTCTTTGACTGGCCATTTCATTTAGCACAATGCACTCCTTCTTTTGTATGGCCAATAGTCTTCCATTATGCAAATGTACCACAGCTTTTTTAATCTACTCATCTACTGACGGGCACTTGGGATGCTTCAAAATCTTGGCTATTGTAAATATAGCTGCAATGAACATAGAGGTGCATATATTCCCTTAAATTAATGTTTTGTGTTTTTTTTTTTTTTGGTGAACACCCAGTTGTGGAATTGCTGGGTCATAAGACAGTTATATTTTTAATTTTTGAGGTAACTTCATACTGCTTTCTATGGTGGCTGAATGAATCTGCATTCCTACCAATAATGCATAATTGTTCCCTTTTCTCCAATCCTCACCAACACTTGTGGTTTGTTGATTTATTGGTGATAGCCATTCTGTCAGGTGTGAGGTGTTGCAAGTATCTGTATGGCGATTGTGGGGTTTAGGTGGGGAAAGGTAAAGGAGGGTATATAAAAGGGATAAATGGTGATGGAAGATAGCTTTACCTGGGGTGGTGAACACGCAATACAGTGTACAGACAATGTGTTGTATAATTGTGTACCTGGAACTTGTAAAATTTTGTTAATCAGTGTCACTCCAATAAATTTAATTTAGAAAAACAGGTAAATTGAAACTAATTATTTTTATGTGAAGAAAACCTAATATTTTATCTTGAATATGTATACTGTTATTTTTAAAAATATATGGCTTCCACATATTTTGAAGTAGACAACATAGATGGGGAATTTTTTCAGTAATTGTGAAACTGGGAAAGTTGTAATCTATTAATTCAATTAAATACCCTAAACATATGTAATAGTGTAAAGTCATAAAAACTAAAGTATGCATAGCCCTGAACCTTTAATGCTAAAAAGTTATTCTATCATATTTTTAAGGTAATTCTTTTTAAAAAATAGGGACTTTTATCATGTAAAATTGATTTAGAAAATACAAAATAAACTACCAAGACTCTTTACTTAATTGTTGATACTTTTCTGAGGCATTTTTAGGGGGTGTACAAAGCAAATGTTTCACCCAAGAGGTTTACTTGTCAGGAATAAATTGTAGCATAACAGATATCACTGAAAAGATAAATATTTACTTAAAAAACTGATATTTTCCTATGTGCCCAAGACATATCTGTCAATTACAAGGTGAAATTCAAAAAATTGTACATGTAAAAGACATAGTGCTGACTACTGCTTTAAATATTATTGATAGAGTATAAACAATAACATTCCAATTCAGATATAAACAAATATCCATACTTTGCCTAAGAAGAAAATTTTCTGGCTTTTTAAAATTCTAAGATTATTTAGCTCAATATATGTTTGTTAAATTAATTTTTCAATGAACTAGTAACTATTTTTTCAGTCTATAATACAAGCACACATGACTTCCACATTCAGAACTGCTTCTATATCTACATCTACTTTTTAATCTCTTGATCTACATACATAAATTAGTAAATTATATTATTTTCATTTATTATAATAAATTTTGTCATTGCTCTAAGCATTTTACATATAAATTACCCTGTAGCTCTGGTATTTTCTCATTAAGGTAACTATCTGATGGATGTGAGAATTTTGTGGTTTATAACTGTGGCACATAATAAATCTATACATGGCTCTTCCTCCTTGTCTGTTCCTTTAAATACATTTAATAGACAACAGTAAGGTGATTACAAGAGGGAAATGGGGTGGGAGGAGGTAGAAAAGTGGATAGGGGTGCAATTGGTGATGGAAGAAGAGTTGACTTGAGGTGGTGAATACATAATACAAAATACAGATGATGTATTCAAGAATTGTACACTTGAATCCTATGTAATTTTGTTAACCAATTGTACCCAATAAATTCAATAAAAGTTTAAACTTATTGGAGTGGCATTGGTTAATAAAATTATGTTTCAAGTGTACATTCTTATAAATGGATCATTTATAATATAATATGCAATGCAATAGCTTATACTGCATTGTGTGCTTACTGCCCATGGTTAAATCTTGTCTCATTTCTATGTCTCTCACTCCTGCATTTTGGCAGCACATTCTCACACTGCTCATGTAGAAGTCTTTTCCTTGACCTCTACTTTGGGGAACACCTAGATTAAAAACTCTATTATAGAACTCCTTATGTGAAGCTTATAGTCAATAATTTATATTTAGGAGTGAGTATGACATTAAGATCCACATGGAGAAAACTTGCTTATACATGAATGTAAGATTATAACAAAGATAATATGTGTTAAATTTTTATTTTATTTTATTTATTTTTATTGGCTTTTGTCATTTTTTAAAAAAATTTTATTGTTGTTGTATTACATCCATCCCCTTTTTGCTCCCCTCTGTCCCCGTCCCCACCCACCCAAAGTCAATCCCACCTGTTGTCCATATCCATGGTTCCTTTATACTAGGTTCTTGTCTAAACCGATCCCCTTTCTTGCCTCTGCCTCCTCCCTCCCCCCTCCCCCCAACCCCTTTCCCCCTGACCACTGAAGGCCTATTCCTTGTATTCATATACCTGTTTCTGTTTTGCTTGTTGTTAGTTTTGCTCATTATTGTCCCATAATAGGTGAGATCATATGATATTTGTCCTTCACTAACTGGCTTATTTCACTAAGCATAATACTCTCCAGTTCCATCCATGTTGTTGCAAAGGGTACAAGTTCCTTCTTTCTTTCTGCTATATAGAATTCCATTGTGTAAATGTGCCAAAGTTTTTTGATCCAATCATCCACCGATGGGCACTTAGGCTGTTTCTAGCACTTGGCTATTGTAAATAGTGCCGCTATGAACCTAGCACAATGTCTCATATGCATGATAAATGTTGAGGTTTATAGACCCAGTAAATGTTTGCTGAAATAAAATTCTATCAAGTGCTTTGTTTAATTTATATATAAATTAATATAAATGACATAATTATTATGATTTATGAATCTATATGTACTACCCTAACTGTGAAATGTATATGTCCAAAATTATAAATTTATTAAAAATTCTATTTCTGTAGGAGATGAAAGCATTTGCAATTAGCTAACCACAAACATTCTGTTATAAAATAGAAAGAAAAAAGTTATTTATTTTAACCAACTTGCATCTCTAAATATAGTAAAGTTGATGAAATGGCATTTACCTAGATGCACTTTTATATGCTTAAAATTATTTACCTCAAATGCTTTAAATATTATGAATAGTTTTTCACTTAAGCATTGTGAATGCTTATTATTGTTATCATAACATAATAATGCAGTGTTTCATCTAATCAGAGTAAAATAATATTCTATATATTAAGAAGTTTTAAAAAGCTATAAATTATTTTTGTTAATTTGCTCACTGATTATTTCTATTACTGTCAGAAATTATAGTCTTAATCATGAAGTAATGCATTCAAAATACATTTGTTGCTGATTAAAATTATTTATATACAACCAAAATCATCTAATATGATTAGATTATAAGATTGATTTCAGGTCATCAAAATAGTAATACACACCATTTAATTTTTGCTACATCATTAGTTGTTTGCTACTACTCAACCCTATGTGACCTGAAGTTATAAAGAAATATGATCAGTTCAGTGCTGATATTGCAACATTTCAATCACTATCATTGAAAAAATTCTTCATTAATGGCTGTAATTATGAGTCTCTATCCCATTCATTTGGCCCAGTGAAATTAAGCAGTTTTAATGCCAGCCTCTGGGGGCAATTGAAATAAGGGGGAACATAAAATACAAAAGCACAAAAAGTTAGCTGCTAGAATAAGAGGTAAGCAAGATGGTCGACAGACATCAGTCACCCACCCTAGTTTCCCATATCTGATACTAAAGAAAGTTATAGCCTATATAGTCTCAGTCATGAAGAAAGTAAGTGACTATTGGCTTGATGTTAGAACCTATTTTTCATAATTATTTTCCTGTTTCTGGACTCTCTAATCTTTTAAAAGTTAATTTATTGTTGTAGTATTACATGTATCCCATTTTTCTCCCACTTCTCTTCCCTGCCCCACCTACCCCATCCCCTCTCCCACAGTAAATCTCCACATGTTGTCCATGTCCATGGGTTATTTATACTAGTTCCTTAACTAAACTGTTCCCCTTCTTTGCTTCTTTCTCCCCCTCCCCCTCCTCTCTGGTCACTGTCAGTCTATTTGTTGTTTCCATGCTTCTGGTTCTATTTTGCTCGCTTATTTGTTTTATTCATTAGGTTCCTGTATTAGGTCAGACAATATGGTATTTGTCTTTCACTACATGGCTTATTTCACTAAGCATAACACTCTCCAGTCCCGTCCATGTTGTCACAAAAGGTAGGAGATCCTTCTTTCTTTCTGTTGTGTAGTATTCCAGTGTGTAAAGATACCACAGTTTTTTGATCCATTCCTCCCGTAATGGGCACTTGGGCTGTTTCCAGCATTAATTTTTAAAATGTATTTGCTGACTCAAAAAATCAATGAGTAAAATTAGATTGTAAATTATTGCTTGAATATGCAATGGTCCATAGCAACATTTCCCGCTGCTGATTTGGACTCAGCCATTTCAGTATGGGTCCTACCCTAGTTTGTGTTCTTAGAACAAAGGTTTTCACAAATCCCTTCCTTTAAACACAGTTGCACCTGATCATGAGCAATTACATGGGAGGGCAGGGCTTAGTGTTTAATAAGTGTCCCCTTTATTGTCCTTTTGTAGTTGACCACTTTCACTCACCAATACCAGAAAAATATTGATCTTTTTCCAGTCCCTATAATTGTTTTCTTTGTTGTGATATCATTCACATAACATATTCAATATAATTCACTCTTATGGTACAAAATCAAATAGGACCATACTCATATACTCACAATTACATTTTATCTGTTTTGAATATAATGGTGTGTGTTGTGTGTGTGAGAGAGAGAGCACATTTAAAGAGCTTCCCTGAACACTAAAGGGCAGGAGCATAAAGGTCAGTTATTAACATTTAATGTACAGTTTAAACCCAAGCACATCAATTTCTATGTAGAATTGTCAAAATCATAGAATTTCAATCATCTTAAATTGGTATTCTTCACTCAGTTTAAAGAATAAAGTAAAAACTATATTGAAAATACTCTATAACAGAATCAGTGCTGGTTGTTGAGGCTGTTTTGATGAATAAATCAAACCCTGCCACAAAGACTTTCATAACTCATTTAAGAAGCAAGGTGTATAATCAGATAAACTCACTAAAAGCAAGAGTACAATAAAAATGGCAAAGGTGAAACTGGAGAGAGCAGAAAATTATGTTACACTTTTTCTTTCATTGAATGCCCTCATTACCAAATTCACTCATTTTAATAAATATTGATTACCTACCATTCTCAAGATTATTTAACTTTGTAAAACTATTCAGCAAGAACCTCATAATTAAGTCCTTTAATTTTGTCAAATATTTATTATATATTTATATATAAACACACTCTCCCCAATACAATTTTACTTTTAGACAAATATCTAGATGGATGATGATAAACTTTTCCTTGCTATGAGACTCCTTTCCACAATATATTAAAGAAAATTATAAAGAAAATGGAGGAATAGAAAAAATGCATTAAGAATGAGTGTTAGCTATGCATCTTGAATAAATAAATGGATACTGGGCCTATTTACTATTAATTTCTATTGTAAAAATGTGTGATTTACTGAATAGACATTGAAAATAAACATTATTCAATGTCCAAAGGACATATCTTCAGGTAACCTGATTCTAGTCTTTCATTGCTTTTGATATATTTTGTAACTGTAATGCTAGGCAAGACATAATCAAGCAAAATTATTCCTATGAGTATTCAAATTGTTATGACCTACAGGTTTTTTATTTAAACAATTTCTTCCTCTCTGAAAAACAGTTTTGCCTTCATTTGTATAGTATAATTTTCAACATTGCTTATCTATATATATGTGTCTCTTTGGATTCCCTCCTGAGCTTGATCCCTTCATGAGTTAAAATCTTTCATGCAGTTTCAATTTTATATCACCATGAAAGTCATGGTTTTACTCATCTTGGAATAACATTTAAAAAACTACTAATATTGCCCTTTCTAAGTGTCTGAAAGTTTCTCAAGAGAATATAAAGTGAGCTGGACACTTAGAATAATAAATTTACTAGAACCAGAGCCTGAGGAATGGGTGAAGTTGTGCCTAAATTTCAGGAGAAACACTCTTCATTAGGATAATTGAAGCAGAATAAAGAAGGGGAAAAGAAGAGCAAAAATGTTTGATCCAAAGGTGAGGACCCATTAAACATAATACTCTTCATGAAGACCACATCATGGGGGAGGAGTGGTGGTGTGAGTTCCCTAGAGAGGTTGTTCCCCCCAGGTAAGGACAGTTCTCTGGAGATAAATGACACCTTCAGTCATAACCAGCCAACTCTCATAACCTCAGTGGCCTTAATATAAAGAAGGTCTAAGATGGACAATTCCATATTGATTACTGCTCACAAAGATGCTCTCTGTCTAGATTTCATACAACAGAGCCTAGATACCGAAAATATTTATATTTAGCAAGTTATATTTCTCTACCAAATAAATATAAGTATTTTAGCAAAGGAGTTCTCTAATATTAAATATAAAGCTGCTAATTTTGTTCACTTATACATAAAACTACTTCAGAACTCACACTTTTTTCAAAAATCTACTATCATTCTTCCTAAAAATCTAAATCAGACCATTCAGACCAGAACACAGATGTTTTGGACCTTACCCAGAAATGGACAGAGGAAATTTGCTAAAAAAAAAAAAATACAAAGCAATAATTAAAATGTAACTCAGTATTTAATCTTACTAGAAATAAAACTGTTTTATTAAAAATGAAGCACTTTCCCATTTAACTTGGTAAAATTTTACTTTCTTCAGTTAATGATGATGGCAGCAAATAGGTTCACTTGTGATTATGGAATTTTGTATCAGTATAACAATTCAGAACATTTTCAAAACATTAATTCCACCAGTGAAAATAATTCAAAGGAAAGAAACCAGAGCTGTTTAAAACTGAAAGCCATTCTGAGATAGGCAAAGGTGGAGAAAAGATATTATGAGGCACTCACTAAAAAATATACATGATAAAATCTTTATGTAAGGAGTTCTTTCATGGCAGGGGTGGGAAATGTATATAACATTATATACCCCTCTAAAAATGTGTTCATGTTTAAAAGTAAAATGGAGGAAGGAAGAAAGAAGGAAGGAAGAGGGGAGGGAGGAAAATTATTGTGCATTCATGAATATTGGGCTACAGAAGTTACGCCCTTCTTGGGAAAATAGTCAAGATAATAAAAAAATTCAAACCAAGAGTTTAGTCATTGTTCCATTTCCTTAAAATGTGTCCCTGTTTCTAAGGTTACAACATGGTACTCACAATACAGTATTTTAAGTTTTTTTTAGCCTGTATTGAGACTTCTAAATGTTGCTCCTAAGAACACTCTGCAATTGATTGTACAGGGTATAATATTGCAAAACCCAAGTTAAATTAGTACTTATTTTTTCTACCAATTAGCATTATGCTCAGTTTTCTTGGGCAAATGTATTGTAATTCCAGGCTTCAGTATAAGCATGACATAAAAATAGAATTTAAATTATAAAAATCATATTTTTTGCTACTTTAAATATTTAATAATATCCTTTTTATTATACTGTAGATTTTTGTCCTCCAGAAAAGCACTGAAACAGGAACAGAGGAAGGGACTTTTCATCAGAGGCTGCAATGTGGCTGATTTTACCTGCATCAAAATGTCACATTCAGATTTTAATTATTCCAAGCCAATGGCTCAAGTCTATAGATTTCCTGAGGTTTCAAGTATCCCAAACAGAAAACAGGACGTAGTAGATTAGTTTGGCAACAACTAAACGTCATTTAGGAACCTTCAAGAGCTGGTCTCAAAGGTGAGATAGGCTCTGAGAAATCATCTGGGCCCTACACTCATGCCTTTCATCGGAATTTTCTTGCTCACGTGTAGTGTACACAGTTTCCTGGTATTCAGAGAATGTTAATTGTCATATTTAAAAATTGCAAGGAAGATGAGTATCACTGTTCCACCTTGGAATTATTTCCCACCCCAAATTCTCCAATCATTCCCATCCCAAACCTTACTAAGTTTCCTCACCCCACAAGGTGAAAGTCATTCAGTTACACTTTTGGTTCTTTATAGAACACTATGACAACATGTCTTGAAAGAAGTAACTACATTAGTATTTTGGAATCTCTTCAGCCATTAAGGCATAAATTGTATTTCTATGTCATGTTTTAGAAAAGAAGTAAAGATTTAAAAGTTCTCTTTAATTATGAGCCACTGGTTTCTTTCCTTTTATAAAGGATAATAGCAATAGAAACAGTAATGCAAATCAAGTTTACAACCTACTACTTTTGTATCTTTCTTCCCATCCCTATATATAAAAGAATGGACTGTTTAAAATAACTAAAGACAGACCTATTGTACACAATCATAATTTCATCTATTCTGAATATCTTTAAACAGCGTCACAGTGAGTTCATGGTCTCTAGCAAAGTCTATTCTCCTCTAAAGAAATACCTATGCGCATTTGTGAAAAAGTCAGATATTTTCACTTCTTTTTAAACACACAGAGAAAACACAGCTATCTTAAAAGACTGCAAATAATTATATAGATTTCTAAAGGAACAATTTGCAACAGTATTTTTAAAGAGCCAAGTTCATTTTGCTGAACTTATAATTGTCCCTAAAATATTTGCATATGAGAATTATCTGCATTTCTCAAAACAGGGAATGAAATTGGAATTCTCCTCTTTTCAATGTATTTGAATGCATCTGCATGTGCATAGTAAATTGCAGGAACGTGGTGGTTATACAGAATGATAGCTACCATTTTCTGAAATATTTGAAAATAGAAGGAAATGCTACTTAAAAATGGCATTATTCATCTCTAATTTATTTGTTCTTTTAATTTGTTTCATTCAACAAATATAGAACATACTGACAACAGGAGGAAATAACAAAACCCAAATCGAAACCCAGTCTGAAAAGACAAAGCCTACCTCAGATAGGACACTGATTTTGGAATTTTTGGAATTATCAGTTACAGGGTTTAAAATAATGATAAATGATACATTAAGAGCTTAAATGGAAAAAAGACAACTTCCAACACGTAATAGAAACAAGAAGGTAAACAAATAAGAATTCTAAGAATAAAAACAAATGCTAGAAATTAAAAAACACTGTAATAGTAATGAATAATATATTTGATGGGACATGGCTGAATAAAGAATAGAAATGAGAATTCTATCATATACTAATTATATCCTTCCAAGTTGATCCCAATGTGATATAGGTTTGAACATAAACTCTACACATTGACAAACATACTAGAGAATTTTATAGTGTTTTAGATCCTAGTATAATATACTATTTTACAGTTGGACTGGGACAGCCCCCTGCTTATCTTTGAGGAAGCTTTAAATTTTTTACTTATATTTAGCCAGAATGATGTCCTAAATACTAATTTATAATATGCTATTTAAATTTCTAAATTTTTAAAGTGGCTCCCGAGGCTGGATTGTTTATTGGTGCCAATGTGACAAAAAGGACACAAAATACCTTGCTGGAAACTCTTAATTAAGAGTTCTTTTAAAACCAAACCCCTCACACAAATCTTAGTTATTCAAAAACTGGAGATAAAGAAAGAACTTTATATAAAAGAACCCTGGGAGATATGCCCAGGAGTCTTGGAATTCAAAACTTGTATATTCTCATTTTTTCCACTGGTATCATATCATTCACCTTCAACATAGCCATATGTAAAAGTATGTTCTGTGGAGTTTAGTGAGCCCATTTAATTATCTGACTTTTATTATACTTGTAGTGTGCTTGTTGATTGCCAACTAAGATTCAAAATCTAATAGTTTAGTATCTATTGCACACATGCAGCAGGATTTAAGTGTCTTCGTTCAAGGGGACTCAGTACTTTTTATCAGAAATTGTGAATTACACCTCGATAGTAGGTGGCAGATGACTTTTCATGTTGTAGACTTTAGCCTCTTACTCATCATTTCTTGTTATTTTGTTATTGTTTGTTGATTTTTAAATAATCATTGAATTTAAACAATTTAAGAAACAATGCAGTTAACTGTTTACCCATCCTGCTTCTAGGAGCACCAAGAAGCATTAGCCTGATCTATCAGGCCACTGATAATGAAATATCCTGATTGTCACTCTGGACACCCTATCTTCTATGGCAATCATTTCCATCTTGCTTTTGACAGTTAAATGTTGCCATTCTGACATCTCCAAAATCTGTAATACTGTGGATTCAATTTCCTTGGAGCACTGCCCCTACCAATTCTCATCTATAGAAGAGAACTGTCACGGAGTCCCTCAGACACCACTGGTATCCTCAGCAGAGCTTTTCTTATTTCCACAGTAAAAGGAGTGTCTTTTAGAAACAGAATTCATAAATATGATGGGCTAAAATATTCTGAAACTCAATACTCAAACTGGTTCTGTCCTTTTTACCCCAATTACTCTATAATCATCATATTTAATTTTCATGGAGACATTCTAGAAATCTATAAGGCCTAGGTCCAATTTTCCCTCCTGTGCATAGAATCATGAGCAATATCATATTCTCTACAAGTTTAGGTTCCACTTCTCATTTCTCTGCTCGTCCAGTCAAGTCATAAAGTTTTCACTTAGTTTCTGTAGGACCTTTTCCTGATCTCATATTTTGCTCAATGAACCACCAAAACTATTCTGCAAAGTAAACCTGATTAATGGGTTGAAGGCACTGAAGGGTGATAGGGAAAGATATTGGGGAGAAAAAGCATGACCTTGAGGAACTTGCTTACCTGGAGGTTATTGCACACAGTGAAGCATGAAGACATTCTTCACAGGTGCTACTAAAAAGAGGGTGCTGTTTATATTGTCCCAGAGAGTTCATGGGAATATAATGTTCCAGTCTCTTCGGGTTCAATTCCTTAATCTCCTTGCCTAGCCACAAGTCCCTAATATTTATTTTTCTGAGACTTATTATAGCACAGGACAATTTTTGAAGATTGCTTATGAATTTTAATTGCCAGTTTTATTACCTTTACAATGAGGTCTGTGGCTTAATTTTTAACACAAGCTGCCAGAGAAGTTTGTAAGAGGTAAGAGAGGCTACTCAACAACTGCCACAGGTCTTTGCGTTTACAGTTTCACAGCACATCTTCACGTTTCAGTTGGCTGCCCTGAGCCTATAATTGCCCTTCTATAAGCCTTCCAATGTCACTAAAAGAAACCAGTCCACTCTTGAGTTATCATCATGATCATTGCCGTTATACTTTTCAGATGCTGCTACCTCATCTCCAACACCTCTCCGTCCACTTATATACACCCCATCCTCCTCAACACTGCTGCTGTGATACACATCCCATTTTATCACCAGTTCATTTCTGGTACCAGTGGCTTTATTGTAGGTTATTCAGGAAGCAGAACTTGAGTCAAACACTCATAGGCCATTACTTTATTGGGAAATACAGTACAAAAGAAACCAGAAAGAGAAAAATGTGACTGAGGCAGGGAGTGTCAGAGAGAAAATAAAACCGAGAACCAAGTGTTACCAAGGTGGTTGCTACAAACTTAATAGCAAGTAAAAAAAATTTTTTTTCCCTGAGAAGCCTTATTGTGCTACTTTGCCTATCAACAATGCAGCAGCCCTGGAGTGAAAGGAGAATATACCTCCTGGCTTTTATCTCTCACTGGTCAAAACTCCTCAGTGTGAGACATGGGAAGGTGATATGGATGCCTCATAGATTTGTAAATCTTAGGGTCACAGGGTACACTAAAGGGCATTTGGTGTGGGCATGAGGTCAGGTGACATTGGGTTGTTCCCAGTGCTTATGGTACCACCTGGTTGAGTCAAAACAGTATAGTTGCAATAGTTAAATAGTCTAGAACAAGTTGGCAAGATCTCCATACATATGTAAATGACAAATTTATGAAATAATATAAATGAAATGGGTTCCACAAAGTTATACCAAAACCAAAACCAAACAAATTAAACAGTTCTCTTTCCAACACTCTCCTACCCTTTTGATTTTTACTTCCCAAAGACAGCACTTGCTACTCTTTGTAGTTTTTTCTTCTGGTATTTAACAAACTACTTTTCAATGACATATTTATTGGTGTTTTAAAGCACATTTGAAAGTAACCCGTTTCTACTATTCTTTTTTCTTTCATCTTAAAAAAAAAAAGTTTAGGCATTAATTACTGACTCTCTTCTTCTGAAGCTGACCATTATATTCCTTGCATCACAATACCACCTCCAACATTTACACACAATTAACATGCTCTTCTACTCACACACACATGCACACACATATACTCTACCCACTTTATAAATATTATCACATTATAACTGTTTGGTTGAGTTAGTATTATGACCACATAAAAGCTGTTCACATTTTAATATACTTTTTTGTTTCTATTCCACTGAACAAATAATTCATCAATGTAATCATTTGAATAATTTATGCTAATACTTTTACTAATTTAGCACTAAACATATACAAAAACTTACAGTCTGCAGCAGAGTAACAGAATATCAGATGTACATTTTATTTGTATACTTACTGTTAAGAAAATATAGGGATTATAAAGGATTCACTAATGTTCAGCTTCATTTCATTCGCAGTATTTTATTTATTTATTTATTTTGAAATATTTTATTTATTAGTTTTAGAGAGAGGGGAAGGGAGAAAGGAAGAGAGACATTAATGTATGATTGCCTTTCACCTGCCTCCAGCTGGGGACCTGGCTGGAGACCTGGCTTGCAGCCTGGTTATGTGCCCTGGCTGGGGAACTGAACCAGCGACATTTGGGTTTGCAGGCCAGGCACCTTATCCACTGTGCCACCAGCCAGGCCTTCCTTCACAATATTTTAGACATAATACTTTGATGCTACAGGAATAGATTTTCAAATAATGATATTTCCCTTATTTTTAAGTTTAATTTTAGAAAATAAAATGTTTAAATGTGACATTCTAATAAAGTCATTTTGAGGTTTTGGCCAATACATTCTGCAAATTACTTTGAAAGCAGGATCAATTTCTGTCTTCTGATTGTTGTATTTATGAATTATTAGAATTGTTCTATATTCAAAAGAGCTAAATCTTCCCTTTGTAAGACTAAATTATAAATCTTGGCCATTTTTACATCAAAAGCTCATTTTAGAGAAAAAACAAAATTCTAATAAAGATCTTCTTGTCTAAAACAGAACAAATAGATTCAGGAATGGAAAGAGTGTGAAGTACTGTGACCTGTTTGGCTGACATTAAGGAGGTTAACCTTGGTTCTGCAGAAAAGTGAAATAGCCAATTCTACTTTCCAACATGACTGTTCTCAAGGAATTTAATTTAAAAACAGCTGTAAAATTTTTGTCCTTAAGAATCAAAACCTTTTGTTTTCATGTACGTCACCAAATAATATACCCAAATACTCACATATATTCTGCATTAGCCAAAACCCCAAATTGATTTCCTTCACATTTTTTAACATTAGAATTTTAATTATTTATAATTGATGTTTCTCTTTTTTTAATTTCATTTTTGTTGTATTTTCCACTATCATTGAGTCCCCTTATTACCCCCACCCCGTTCTTTTCCTTCTTTGCTCAAACTGCCCCCAATAACCTTCCCCTGGACATTTAAACTAACTTTATTCTGATCCACAATGCTTCCTTTTAGTGATAAACACATTTTCAGTTTAATATGTTCAAAATGAATTCAGTTGCATAGGCTAGCTTTATTTGAGGTTTTCAATCATGGTTTTTAAAATATGCATATAGCCTAATGACTTATTACATTATACTAATAATGGGAACAGTAATAGTGGATCTCAAAGTCTACGGCCTTTTAAAGTGTAGGAAAACCTTTTGGGTGAATGATTAATGCAAACTAAGTACAAAGCAGATGATGTAAGATACTTGACATTATACCATGTTAGTATTTCAGACCAGTTCTCTATAGAAAAAGGTCACTCAAAATTAGAGACTGCTTGTAAGAGGAAGTGTAGCTTGAAAGACTGGGAAAATAAAAGTTGAAATAAATAAATAAATATAAATGTGTTATATCTGCCTTATGATTGCATATATAAGCAGGTGTATCTAAAGTTCCTTCAAATTCATAAAGGAGTAAAGATGTTTTATGTTCAATATAACTACTAGAATATTTTAAAGTATTTTCACTTCAAATTAACTGAATACAGAAGTTCTTATGATTTTTAAAAGAATAATTTGGCCCAGGCCTGCCTTTGTTTCTCTCACTTCACCTCTCTTTTGAACACATTTTTCATGTCCGTAATTACTGTTGACACCCAAATCTGTGATTTTCAGCTCCATTATCTTCACAGACCGCCAATATTGCATGTACAAACAAATTCCTTTGATATTTCCATTTGAAATTTTAAAATGTCTTAATGTTGAAATAGACACAAAACAGAATTATTGATTTCTGCCTTTCCAAGCTCCTCAGTGTCTCCTCATTCTGTTTAATATATCACATTTACCCAACATAAAAATCAATGACACATTCCTGGTCTTCCCTTTCCCCAAGTCCTATCTCATCCATAGGTACATTCTTTAATCTTGATCTTTAGAATATTTCATCTTTACTATAACTATTCATATTACCCTTATCTGTTCCCTAGGCTAATGTAATACACATTTAACATTTCCTCTAATGTTTATCCTGACCTTTTCAATTCACTTCCCGCATAGTCAGTTATTATAAACTTTTCCAAATATTATTATAAACTTATTCAAACAAAATCATTTATATAATTTTTCTTGTTATTTCAATGGTTTCTCAAAGTGGTAAGAATAAAACACCAACACTTTAAATTGGATTATAAAACCTACATGACACGTCCTACTTGTATCTCCCTTAAATGCCTACTCACAGAGTCTCACTATTTTCCACTGATACTGGTTTTTAAAAAAATGTCCCTGACTATTCCTGCCTCAAGACCTTTACAATACTTAATTACTTTCTTTGAACTACGCTTTCCCTTGGATTTCATAGAGCTGGTGTCATATCATTTCCTGTTTCAGCCTTAATGTTCCAGTCACAGAATGGCCTTTTCTTAACCAACTACTTACTACCACATTATAATGTCCTTCTATTTCTTTGCAGAACAATATTTATTTTTGGTATATATATAGTTTTTATTTTGTTAATTTTAAAATTAATTTCTGGCTTCTGATGAAAAATACAGGCAAATACAAAATTGAAGTAAAGAAAATATGGGACCCAAAATATAGGCAGTGTTAAAAAGTGGGCAGGAGGATCCCAGAACTATACTGAATAGAAAGCCCACAAGATTAATGCAAAAGTCTAGAGTTTAGACTTAAATATTTAACTAAATTTAATTGGACATTTTACAAATGTTCCGTATTTTCATATCAGGTGATGGAAAATAAGTTCTTTTCATTTCCTGTAAAAGTTCTCTAGGATTATCTTTGACATCACTATTTCTTTTATAAGCTACAGCTAGTCTGTCTCAATGTTTTTGGCTATACTTGTCTAATATATAAATAATTTGATCTCTTATCAACACATATATTGCTCTTCTTTGGATTAAATTCCCATTCTCTATGGTTATCAGCCACGGATCCGTAGGGATCCTAATAAATATAAAGACCCTTCATGGACTTCTTAGCTCACTTAAAGAAGAATGAGTGGCTATTAAAATAAATAACAGGCATGAGAGAATCTGGCTTCCCATTCAGATTTGCTGTCGTCTTCCACTTGTTCTCTCTGATCTTGTCATAAAGGTCTCATTAATTTTTTAAATCACACCAAGCTGCACAGGCCTCCAGGGGTTGTCACTTCCTTGGCTCTCTGCCTTAAAAGCTCTCCTTGCTGGTACTCACCTGGCTTGCTCACTCAGCTTCAAGTCTTGTCTGAAATGTTAAATTCTCAGTGGGAGATATTTAACCCATATGTTTAAAACAACAGAACCTCTCTTTCCTCACTCCTTCTATCCCATCCCTGATTTATAGTACTTTTCACCATCTACTCTATTGTACAGTGTACTTAAATTGCTTACACACTTGTTCTAGCTTACTCTTTTTAAAAGAAATATGAGTTATATAAAGGTAGGAATTATTATCTGTTTTGTTCAGTCCTTTATCCCCAGGCTTAGTAGAAAAGATGGAAATACTGGATATTAAATAACTACATAAATACATAAATGAATAATTTATGAATCAATCTAACACAATATAAAAACTTTAAAAATAATTAAGCTTTATGGAAAGACTTTAAAAATATATGAATCAAGTATATTTAATCCATTTTCACAGGTAAGAATGATCAAAATTACAAACTTACCAATCCCTTCTTAGTAGGTTTTTAGAGTCAATGAAATTTAAATCAAGTAACAATAGGAATTTTATTATTTTTGTAACTTGGCAAGCTTACTGACATTAGGTAAAGTAATAATGGTCTAAGAATAGTGAGGATAGTCAAGATCTTCCCAAAGAAGGATATATTAGTGGCAGGTGCCTTATCAGATAAAAATTCAAATTATAACTATATCTAAGAACTCCCTAAGATGGAGTTCTGATTTCCAATTCTTGGTCGTCACATTGTATAATCCTCCCCACTTAAGTAATACCTGGATTTAATGACTTGTATGAAACAAAAAGTATAGGGCAGAGATAATATGATGCCAAGTTAGTTATTAGGTAATTAAAACGCTATAGCTGTTTTCTTGGGTGTGCTTCCTTCACCCTTCCTCAGATTGTCTGATCTGTGGGATGAGAATTCAGCCACCATGTCATGAGGAAGCCCTGTGCAGAGCTCCAGGTGGTGAGGAACTAAGGCCAACCAAGTGGCAGAATTGAAATGAGAAAAACACTAATCAATCTAAAGTCCCACTTGTTTTCTTGGCATAGAAGCACTGGTCTATTCCTATCTTATAGAAGGTCAGACTATTATGACAAAATTCAAATTGCTACTAGAATATCAAATGCTATTGAAATTGGTACTGACAGGAGGACTTGATTGAATTATCAAATGCACTCAGCCAAAATTTTAACATGACAATATCAATTGCATTTCTATTCCTTTGTCATTTAAGTTCATTAGTCTTAAATAGATGGGGAAAATTGTCCAAAAATTACTGTCTTCCTCCACCAGAATATTCCTATTATTTTATAGAATAAAATACTTTATAAATTACCCAATATTAATGCTAACAGTAGTCTGAATAGCTTACTATAACAAATGGGATATGAAAACCTCTAGTTATTAACCACTATCTTAATAAGTTTATATCATATATGTATCTATGTGGCTAATTAATCATCAAAAAACACTGGAAAATACAGCAGTAACCAGTATCAATCATCAGGTATTTTACACAAAAGTTCTCTAAACAACAGAGTTTAAGTGTCTTGTCAAAAGTCACACATTAATTTGTTCTAAAAAAAACTATCTCATCTCTCATCAAGAAAGCAAATTGCTTCATTACCATTATACAAATATTTCTTGAATAATTCACAGTATGTACATCCAATCATTGTTTTTGGTCACTACTCTTTTTTACTAATGTCAATAAAATATGTACTTGAAATTAATTATTTTCTTTCCTTACTTGATCTAATTTTAGGCTCTATGCCTTCATAAGTTAGGATATAAATATCTAGATGAGCTCCAATAATGTAGTTTATTTTCATTTTTCCATACTGAAAGTTGTATTCTTGTTTGTCCATTCATATTTAAGAATAAAGTATTGAATGCTTTATTTTAAATAGGTAGGCTGTGTTTCTTTTGCTTTAGTCTACTATATTGGCCTGTTTCCTTCATAACATCTTAAGAAAAATAATACTGGCATGTTTATTCAGATAAATATTAATTGAACAGCTTTATTTTAAGAGAGCTCACTGGATAATTAGTATCTTCAACCCTACATATGGTGTTTCATAAATGTTGACCATAGACAACCCATAGCACTATAAAAACCTTTGTTTACGTAATTTCTTTAGAGGTTTGCCCTACATTTTTTAATCCCACAGGAGTTAAATTCTTTACTTGTTTTAGCTCCACAGATAAATCCTTCATATTAACCTCACTTGGCAAATTTCTCCCCCCTCTACTATTTCAACTGGGAGAGTGACCTCGTATTCCCTTTTAGTGTCATGGAAGCTACAGATGTTTTCATTGTGCTGACATTTAGATAATATTTATCAATAATTCATGTCCATGAATAGAGTTAAATTTATGTGTCCAAGGTTGAAGTGAAGGTTCATTTTTTCCCCAACCCTCATATCTACTTTACTAGTAGGCCATTTTTACTTTAGTCATAATGTTTTTCAATAAGGGTGCTGGGAAAGTTGGGAATTCACTTATCTTTTTACTTAATAGTTGCATTGTCTTAGACTTCAGTAAATCAAATATATAATTTTTTTTCCAATGCATGTTTGCCTTTCACCTGCCTCCAGCCATGGACCTGGCTGGAGACTTGACTTGCAACCTGGTTATATGCCCTGGCTGGGATTTGAACCAGTGACCCTTGGGTTCTCAGGCCAGTGCCTTATCCACTGTGCTACCAGTCAGAGCTCAAAATGTATAATTTTTTTAATGTGGATCATCTATATATACATATATACTAGGTATGCCCAAAAAGTATTGAGATAATGTCAGAATATTAAAATATTTTGAATAGTTGATATTTTCAGGACAGAACTCATATAAACATATATACGTATGTGCAATTGTGACATTCAAAATAATGTATTAATATTATATTCAATAACATTTTGCTTAACAATAATACATAACATATGTTGTACTTTATAGGGTTTTTGTGCTATTCCATTCATCTGAATTCATACTCATTATCTAATTATCCTTATAATCTTATGACTCTGAAGTTAAAGAGTATTCATTAAAAAAAGTCCAATCTAAGAAATTATCCTTAAGTTTTTGATAATGTATAGTGATATACCTTATACTAGTTATTTGTATAGCTGAATAGTAAAAACTCAAACTAAGCAATAAAAAGAAAATGTATAAGTTAGTAAAAAGAAATTTCTTTGCAAAGGAACAATCCATTTTAGCAAGTATGTATGTGATTTTTAAAAAGGTTTTATTTATTATTTCCAGAGAGAGGGAAAGGGAGAGAGGCTGAAGGGGAGAGAAACATCAATGTATGGTTTCTTTCACCTGCCTCCAGCTATGGATCTGGCTGGAGACCTGGCTTGCAACCTGGTTATGTGCCCTGGATTCGAAATCAAACCAGCGAACTTTGGGTTTGCAGGCTGGTGCCTATGCACTGAGCCACCAGCCAGGGCTATGTGTGATTTTTATATACTACATATACATAGATCTTTCTGTGTGCAAAATTACTGCCAGTTTATGTGTAATTCAAGGTCTGTCCCAAAAGTATCGAGCCAGGGTCAGTATAATTAAAACAGTTTACATGGCTGATACTTTTGGAACAGACCTGATACACTTGAACAGTTATACCTAGTTTCATTAACCTAAGTAACAAATAAAAATGATTCCATTATTCTTTCTTCTCATGAAATATTTATTTTATATTTGTTATTTTTATTTTCACTGTTAAATATGTAAATTTGATCTTGGCAGCATTTTTGAATAAATATAACTCATTAAACTCTCAACTTTTTAATATTATTTAGGCTTTTGTATTTTTCCATTCTGACAATGTCCTCTCTAAAAAAAGAATAAAAGTAGCTTTCCCCTTTTTTTTTCATTAAAAGATGGTGACTATGATTGGACTGAATGTAGAAATTCTAATACATACTAAACTCTTAGAAAATATTAATTTTGAGCACTTTCTATCAAAATAAAATTCACCTTGAGAATGAGAAGAATTAATATGAAGACATTTTATTTCATTTTTCCTGTCCTCATTCACTGATTGCTTTTTAATATATTTTTTAGAAATATATTTATTTTAAAATATAATCACTTACAATCAACATCATACTTTGATAAGAATGCATGTAAAATCAGCATATTATGTAAATGAAAGTATCAAATGAATTAAATATATGATATTTTACATCTCATATATTTAAGAGCATTATTTATTTAAGCACACTGAACTTTCAGAGTGGCACATAGAAAGTGATAGAAGATCAATGTTTTCCTCTATAAAACACAACGCTAACAATTTTAATTGTTCTAGACTATGGTAGTGAGACTTGAATATAATACACTGCATATTTTCACAGTACAAAATTCTATTTTTAATAATCTAATTTTGGGTTGCATAACTTTTATTACTATTTCTGTTATCTCACATCAATGTGAACATTGATACTTTCAAACAACTTTTTCAAACCAGGTCTCAACTTATCTTTTCAATCAATTCAAGTGTTACAGGCTGCCTGGCTTTAAACTTCTCTCTGTACTAAAGAATGCACAGATCTTTTCCTTTGAAACGCATTTTTTCAGCTTCCTTAGTTTATTTATCTGCTGTATTTCTCATGTTGTACAATGTATGATTAATGTAAATCTAACACAAAATCAACACATATGACTGGTGCCACCACTTGTACATTTTAACTGAAATGCTGAAGGGATGGCAGTCTGAAGAACCTAAATGCAGCCACATGACTTTGTCGACATAGGACATCAATTGTCCAATTGTGGCAAATACTTTACTTACCCAACATTCAGGTTGGCACCTCTGAAAGGACATATATACATAGTGTTATGAAAACCACACATAACACTGCTGACAAGGTTCTGGTATTGTTATTCATATTTCTTTATCTAAGAGTTCAAAGTTTTCTGGTATGGAATCTTAGAAGATTCCTAATTAATTCATATTTGACCTTATTTTTATTTCATCTTTTGTGTTTTTGTGCCTAATCATTGTATAAGAATGCTCCCTATTTAATCATTTTAAAACTATCCTGGTCATTTGAGACCTCTCAATCTAAGATCCAGGCTATATCTCAGCTATATCTATTATGTTGGTATGATGTGTGTGCATTTCGTATATATATATATGTGTATATGATATATTTCATACATATGATGCATTTTAGTTCTCTTTGAAGGCAACAGTACACATGCTCACTCAACAGTGTCTACAGCCCTCACTGACTAGTACAGTGAAAGTGTCATTGTCCACTCTCCTTGGCTGCCAGGTTACAGTGATGTCATGTAAACTGTTCTTATTATATTGACAATGGCTATACTTTTTCTATACATATTCTATAGAATGACAAGTAGATAAAGCTCTTGAAAT